>JADGJL010000490.1:0-20006 GCA_027600665.1 Irineochytrium annulatum
CCCCCGTTCTTACTCTGCGTCGAGACCCCATCGTTGTTCTTAGTCTCGCCCGTCAGTCCCTTCTACTCGTCAGCTCGTCGCTTCCCCACCGCGACTTCGAGGTCTCCACCGCTACCGCTTACCCCTTCACACCCCCCGCACCCGCCGCCAAAGATGGGAGGAGGCCGCCAGGTCCCCGAACCGCCCATGAACTCGTCCTCGGACCCGACGCTTCAGTTCTTCACGGGCAACGCGACGGCCCCTGCCGACGCCGGCTTCGGATGCTACATCGCCCCGGGTTTAAAGGTTGGGACCGTCCTAAACCCGAGCTTCCTCGGGTGCGACCCGGGATGGTACTGCCCGAATTTGGACCAGACCAACACGTCGACGATGCCAGCTTATTGCCCGCCCTCTGGAGGGTGCGCTATCTACAGGTTGGGAAGTTTACCGTGCTCGGTGAGTTGTTCTTCTTCCTTGTGTTCTTGAAATCTCTGCTTTCGAACATGGACGTGGTCTGGTGGACAGGGACCTCATGCAATTCACAAGCCTCCTTTCTTTTCGCGATCTCGTTATGATGCTGACCTCCCTCTCCCCATCCAGGCGCAAGGTCTCTACGAGCCCATCGTTTGTAAACCCGGCCACTACTGCCCCAATTACCTCACCATGCTCCCCTGCCCCGCCGGATACTTTTGCCCAACGGGCACCGTCGTCCCTATGAAGTGCGGCTTCTTCACCCTCTGCCCCACGGGCTCCGTCACCCAGCTTGCCTACGGTCCCTTGGTTCTTATGGTCATCATTGACGGCTTCCTCGCCATTGTCATCCTCGCTTGCAAGATCCGTCAGGGCCTCCTCAAGCGGTTCTCGTTCTCCAACACGTTCGGCAAGCTGTTCCGCGGACCGGCGTTTACGCTTGAGGAGCGCGCCAAGGTCCAGATGGCAAACTTTGAGAGCCTTCACGGCATCGACGGCCTGTCAGACGCCGGTGGCCTCAGCGCTGGTGCGGCGGCCGCTGCGGCGGAGAAGGGGCTCGCCGGTGACGCGGCATCAACAATGCCGGACGGTATTGCAGGACATTTGGCCGGTATCGGGATGGGACCTGGAGGCATACCCGCGGCGAACACGCAAGAGCTCAGGAACCTGGTCGAGGCGTTCCACTCTGCTTTAGGACACCGCGAGCTTAGGATGAACTTCAAGTTCGACAACCTGTCGCTTAGCCTTAAAAGCGGGAAGAAGGTGCTCGAGGGCGTCACGGGAGAGATCAGGTCTAAGAGGATGACGGCCATTATTGGGCCTTCTGGCGCCGGAAGTGAGTGCTTCGTACCTTGTTTTATCATTGCGCAAGTTGTTAACCTTCACCTTCGCAAACCAGAAACGACCTTTATGAACGTGCTCATGGGCAAGGTCCCCAGAACTGGTGGCAGGCTCTACATCAACGGCGCCGAGGCAGAGGTTCACTTATACCGCAAGATTATTGGGTACGTCCCGCAGGAGGACGTCATGCTCCGCGAGCTGACGGTCCGCGAGGTCGTCCTTCACTCTGCACGCGTTCGATTGCCTGGCAACTGGACCAAGAAGCAGGTCGAAGATCACGTCGACAACGTCCTTAAGGCGCTGAAGTGAGTAGCTTGAAGTGCATATTGCTGCGTGAGCGCGATATTGATCAGCTTTTTATTACAGCTTGACTCATGTCGCGAACTCCTTCATCGGCGACGAAACCACTCGTGGTGTCTCCGGTGGTCAACGGAAGCGTGTCAACATCGGAATGGAGCTTGCTGCAGCCCCTCTCGCCATCTTCCTGGACGAGCCCACATCTGGCCTCGACGCCACCGCTGCTCTGGAGGTCGCCGACATCCTCCAGAACATCGCTCACTTGGGTCTTACAATCGTCTCTGTTATTCACCAGCCCCGTATCGAGATCTTCAAGAAATTTGACGACGTTCTCATGATCGCTCCCGGCGGCAAGGTCGCCTACCTTGGCCCCATAGCTCAATCCCAGCGGTACTTCGAGTCTCTCGGATTCGACTTCGACCCCTACGCCAACATGTCGGACGTCCTCATGGACATCTTGTCCGGCAAGGCGCAGAACAACCGATACGCGTTCGGCCCGCAGCAGCTCGTCGCGGCGTGGGAGAACAGGAAGGTCAGGGACTACCTCCTCGAGTACCCGATCGGCAACGAGGACCACGAGAGCATCGCCGAGACGGCCTCCGTCAACGGGCTCGTCATGCGGCAAACGCTCTCAATGGACCACCGTCAGATGTCCGCTACGGGTTCTGTTCGCGGTCCCTCGGCTGAGCACGTCGGGCAGTGGCTCGTCAGCGTTAACCGTGACGACGAGGACGCCATCGACGCCGCCAACAATCAGGACGACCACCCGCCCACCTCCGCCGCGCACGGCTTCCCGATGGTCAATGGCGAGTTTGGCACCATCGGATCCACAAGACCGTGGGCATCTAAGCCGCAGCCCGCGATTCCGTACGGCGCGCCACAGGTGCCCACCGTCGCCATGGCGCGGCAGAGCTCTTCGTCGAGCGTCTCGAGCATCGCGTCCGTCCCGCTAGGCGTCAACACACACCACGACGACCTTGCGCTTAATATGGGGAGGTCTAACACGTTCGGGTCCACGCACCGCTACCAGCGCGGATCGGGTGGCATGACGCCGACGACCGCCGTTGGGGACGGCATGTCCGAGATCGGCTCGGAGTTTGGCGCGCCCCACCGTGAGGGGAGCATCTATGCCGGGTCGCAGATGGGCATGGGGCGGCGTGTGCCCAGTCATTTGACGCTGTCGGCGTCGATTGTCGAGAGTTTGAGGGGTGGGCAGCCGTTAGGGAGCACGATGGGTGATTATGAGGATACGAGGATGATGGACATTGAGTTCCACCGGTTGGCGCCGATGGTCGTCAAAGAACGGGGTGCGAGTTTGATGACGCAAATGTGGTATTGCCATACGAGGTCGTTGACGCAGCAAACGAGGGCGACGGGGGCGCTTGTGCTGGAGATCTTTGTGGCGATGTTTGCGGGCATGCTTATGGGTTTGTCTACTTTAATCTTGCCTCTATATTGGCTTACGTTTGGCTAATATTTTGTCGATCAGGTATTTCGACGCAGGGCAAAGTGAAGGAGCTCTTCAACGGCATTTACGTTGGCAACTACATCCTCCTCTCCCCGGCACCGCTCGACCTCCTCTCCCTCTACGGCCTCCTCATCGGTATCGGCATCGCCCTCGCTGGCGCGCCCTCCGGCGTGAAGGTCTTCGGCGAGGAGAAGCCTATCTTCTGGCGCGAGGCCGCTTCGGGACACTCGAAGCTAGCCTACTACCTCGGCAAGACCATCGCGTCCATCTACCGTCTGATCCTGACTTCTTTGCATTTCACGGGCATGTACGTCATCCTCGCCAAGCCGGTCATCGACGTGTACACGCAGTACATGCTTATGTTCCTCCAGTTTTGGGGAGTATACGGGATGTCCTGCATTATCTCGCTCGTCGTAAGGAGGGAAAACGCGAGTCTGCTGTCCGTCGTCGTGGGGTTGTTCGCGGCCGTCTTCTGTGGCTACGGGCCCAACTTGGTACAGGCGAAAAAGTGGGGGATGATTTGGTTATTCGAGCTCAGCTTTAACAAGTGGGCCGCTGAGGCGCAATGTAAGTTTATACCGTGCTTTCTCTTGAAACAAGCGATGTGTGCTAACCTTTTCGATTTGGTAAGACTCGACCTCTATCACGCTGTACAAGAACGTTTACGACATCGAGCAGAGTGCCGCCGTATGGGGTTATTCGCTTAATCAACCGACAATGGACTTCGTTATGGCGTTCGTTCTTGGGGTGGTATCGAGGGGTATTGGGTACATCTTACTTATCTGCCTTCACCGGGATAAGCAGCGTTAATGGGGGGATGCCGTTCGTCTGCGCACATTTTTATTTTTTTCGGCCATGATCCTGAACTCTTCCGCACCGCTAATTTCTCTTGTTGTTTGACGCCGATATTTCTTCCATCCTTACTTGTCCCTAGTATTTTTATCTTCCCTTCGTATTGTTTTTTAAGGTCTTTCATTATTTAGTACTGTACCTGCAATGTGATAGTTCGGGCGTAAGGACCGCCCCTTACCCTATGTTCGTTCCGCGTATTTATTAGTTCGGTGGGGGAGGGTGACCTCTAGTGCATTGCCTGTTATACTTTGCTTCTGCTTCAATGTCTTTTGTAGTCTTGGTTTTTGGTCGCTTGCTCCCTTTAAAGCTTTGTATTTATTGTTAGAGGGCTCATTCAAAGTTTGCAACGGTATGTTTTCCTGTTAAATTCTCTAGCGCTATCTATTTTAATCGCTCCCCGTCATTTCATTGTTATTTCGTTTTTGGGTCCTGCACCCGTTATTTCGCGAAATTTCGTTACACTTCCTTGATATTCGCAAACCATTACATTTGAAAACATGCCGCTAAGTACGCAATGTATCTTTTTTTAACTTCACCTCAGGACGAAAAACTAATGTTTGATGATGACCTCGAGGATAAACTGCGATGTTTTAAATAACAATTCACGCACGGCGGAAGTATCAACAACGGCAGATGATCCCACAGCGTCAGAAAACATTATAACTGGATGCTTTTTGTTATCAAAAACATCGCTGTTTTTGTAGAAGTTCGCTGGCTAGTATTGAATAGCACCGGAACTTATAGGGTGAAGAGTTCGCGAGGGATCCGCGGATCCTATGCGAGGGATCCGCGGTTCGGTTGGTCATGTGAAAACATTTCCTGGTCGGTTATTTTACGGTTATTATGTGAAATTTCCGCGTTTGCAATTGAAAAAAAAAGCCGCCCTCCTCCTCCGCGCAACCACCGGCATTCCCCGCGTTCACAAACTACCATTAATCAACGGTTCCACGCTGCAGGTCCACCATCTCTCCCAACCCTGGTCCGCTCGTTCGCCATCAGTGTTCAACCCTCTGGACCCCAACCCTATCATGGAGAAGGTTCTCTCATCATCCAACAAAACCCCCCATCACTTGATGGCGGATCTTCTGTATCACCACAGGCGCCGGGAAGTCATGGAATGTTGCGTCCTCAGCGTCGTACCCTCCAAAACTCCACAGCTAAGACAGGTAAACCCATCCTAACTCAGAGCCGAGCACTGGGCCAGGTGACACGCAAGGTGTTACACGACGTGTGCGCGTTCTGAGGAACACGGTGACCATCGGAGAAGGGTGGCTGCTGCAACCCCGTAGACGATCTAACTCATCGAAAATACAAAGTAACTCCATATCTATTTCTTGGGCGAGCGCGTGCGCGTCGCGAGATCGCGAGTGTCCGATGACTGGCGTAGTTATTGCAGCGAGTCGGACCAAGTCCTAAATCCGGTCCGATCCGGCCAAAATCTGGACTTGGATTGTTCATTTTTTCGATTCAAGTCCGATTTCAGTCCAATTTGGATTATCCATCGGATCGGATAATCTGAGTCCGAGTCCGTCGAATTGTGAGTTTTTCACTGCTTCCAATTTGTCGGACTTTTGACTGGAGTTATCCTGAGGTCTGACGGAGGAACTGGGAGCTTTTCGCCAGTCGGATCCGGTTCCGATCTGGATTGGATTTTGTTCAATAAATATCATCAACGCTGGCTCGCTTCTGTTGTTTTTTTCCTTGTCGGAAAGCGCACCATTTCTTGGACAATCTGCGATTTGACAGAGACCATGAAATGGAGTTAATGACAAATAACTCCGCTCCAATGACGATGAGGGCCCCAATTGAGCTCAGCCAACAAGGATAACCATGCAGTACTTTCAGAAGCAAAGGGCGGTCAATAGCAAAGGGAAGCGACGTCGCGATGAATTCTATTTTAAGTCTAATGAGGAGGATGACGAAGAAGATAACAAAAACGCGGTGATCATTGTTGTGACAGCAGGAATTCGCTCTAACACTGACCTGCATGCTGCTCCCGCAAAAATGATGATAACTGAGGATGACAAGAGTTTGGGCTGTTGTATTTTTCTTCATTCCATTTGTGCCTAATATACTCACTCACGACTACGCCCCAGTAACGCCTACAATGCCGAGTAGTGCCTACCACGCCTAAATACGCCCTAGAGGCCCAAATAATAGCGCCCCGGCGACGCCGAGCAAAATCGGCGCTCCCAGCGGTGCCTTGCGACGTCGTGGGCCCAAATTATCTAAACTCTGCAGTAGACTCTCATGCGAGCAGCAAAAGATGGGCTATAACAATTATCGCGGACGACCAATCTCAAAGGATGAAGATGATCTTCGCATTGATCTGGAGATGATACATCTGAAGTGGAATTGCAAACGTGCAACTGAGAATCTAAGGGGCAAGAACCCCACGTTCACCATCGTGTATTGGAATCTTGGATATTTGCAATGAGAAAATGACACAGCATCCACGAGCGGTCATCGGGGGCATTTTTCCAAAATAACCGAGGGTGTTGCGGTGAAGCTCGTAGGCAAGGACGGCAGCAGGACAAATGCGATGCAGACAAAGAGATTGCCCAGTGTCACCATTGCACGACGGTAATTGGCAGGACGAAGTCTGGGGGTCAACCACGATGATGAAAAACCACCTAAAATGTGCCCAATGGGAAGTGTACCGAACCCTGTTTCATGATAAGGACAGGGGAGACTCCAAAATTACTGAGTTCAACAGCGAAACGCGAGTTTTGTTCTGAATTCACACGAAACAGATAATCTGAGTGTTAAGTTCAAAATTAATTTCACTCAAGGCGTGTTCATGGACCGCTTGGTTGAGTGGATTATCGCTTACGATCACCCTTTCTCTGTGGTGGAAAACCCGATCATTAATGCTGTGTTTTCGGTGTTGAATTGCGTGGCTACTATTTCAAGCTCAAATACCGCAGAAAAGTACGCAATGAGAATGTGGGAGGTAAAAAGGGAGAAGATTAAAAGCATTTGTACGCGGTGGACACCTTCATCCACTCGACTTGTGACCCCTGGACTTGCAAGAACAAGAAGGCTTTTCTTGCAGTTGCTGCCCATTTTATTGATAAATGTCAGGCGGACCGCAATATCACGTATATATTCGTAATCTATAATGACCAACGGAATCGATTGAAAACGATTATACAATCAAAGATCATGATGGATCTACCGGATACCGAGGCGTTTGCTATTTTGAAGCATGAATATGGGCCTCGCGGTAGCAAGTCGGATGTGAATATAAGGGAGTTGCAGGATGCATTGCACCAACTCCTTGACCGGTTGATTTCATTGCATGGCATGAATTTCAAAAGATCAAACGGTCAACCGGCGAAAACTATTAGGGCCTATAAGCCGACACGTGACTATAAGGGCAAAGCCCGGGTGACTCCCGTCGCAAATGACGCTGGAGAAAATGCAGACCGACCGTCATGGGACAGAACGAAGCCGCTATCTGGTGCGATAAACACCAAGGATGGGGTATGGTCCATTGATGTTAAGCAATAACTTAACTGAAGCAACTTTTGCAACAGGTCACCATAATGCTGACCGGTGTCATCCAAGGGAGGATCTACAGCTCAAAGAAGCAGGTCGAACTCTCCGAATAAACGTAAAGTTGTAAAGACTCCGAAGAAAGGGGCGATCCAGACGAAGCAGTTGCTGACTGTTAGCAAGGAAGACCTTCGGGAAAGGATTAATGATACCTTTAATGCCCGAATGGCAGACAATTCGAAGGCATTAGTTGTTGCAAAGGAACCTGAAGCTGCTGTTACAACAGCCGCTGGTCAGTCCGAGCATTCACCTCCTCGTTTTGGGTTTTGAGCAAAAGTCTCGATGAGCCTGCAAATGGACGAACTTGGTGGAAGGACTTTTGTAGCTAATAAAGCACGAGACCCGTCAATGCTATAGTACGTCCAGCTCCTCGGCCAATGGATAGCCATGAGCTCACATTTAGGTTGCCCGCCCATCAAACTCCAGAATATCTCGCATTGACTCCGGATAACCGCAGTGTGATGGATAATTCGGCTAAAGCGCTCATAGATAGTGGTGCGAACGATGTGTGCTTACCGGTGAGCCAACTTCAATTTGTTGTCGGGGAAAAGTATATCCCTTTGAAACAATCTATGTTAATTATGGCCGACGGAAACTCGCGGTTAAGAATTCTCGGGACTGTGCCCATAAGTTTTCTGATGATGAACAGATCGCCGATGGGGGAGGAACCGAAGAATATTTACAGTTAGTGAAGAGGCTAACAAGTCGATTACTCTATACAGTACGGTTGAACGAAGTGGGCTTAACCAATCCATTTGACGGCGATATCCTATCGAACATTCCTTTTTGTTTGGGACGCTCTGCAAAATCAGTTATGGGAACCCGTCACGAGGGTTGTCCCGATGTCAATGGAAAATTCCATAGCGGCAGAGAGACGCGATACAAATGCGTTTAGGGACATGATGAATCCCGGGAATGACCTGTATGAACTACTTCTCTTGAGATCGAGAAATATCACCCTAGTCGCCACATTACCTTTTCCATGATCGACTTGGATTGACTGGCGCTAGAAGGTTTAGTTCAATCGTGAGGTTTTATGAGGCAGATTTTCTAGATATAAGACAATTCAGTTAATTCCAGAATATCAGATAGCTTCCAAAGATGAAGTGCCTTTGAGAGGACCTGAAATTACGATTCTGTCGTCGGGTAAGTCGCCAGAACGAACTAGAGCACCGCCGAGTAGCGGATCGCTCAAATGATCGCGGTCTTACGGTGAAAGAACTCCAGCCCGGTCAGGTCGCATCCAGATCGACGACAATTTATGGTAGACGCGTAGACGTCCAATGGATTTGACTCCTGAAGTCATTGCAAGACGTGCACAGAAACGTCTGGAAGCACCGGAAGAGCTGCAGGCAGGACCTTCGCAAAGAGTTCCAACGGATATTCCTGAAAGAGAGACTGGTGATGAACCGTCCGGAGAAAGTAGCCCGACGAACAACAGTTGCCACAGGCTGAGGTAGATCATCCTCCTCAACATTATGCTGAACAAAATTGTGCTAGAGGAATAAGACTGATGCAAATATGGCGTCAACGTCTCGGACATCCCAGCAAGATATACCTCCGGAATACACTGCGACGAGTGTTTATCCGAGAGGCGAAAGTTCCGTAGAGGATGAGGGGGTTGAGAGTAGTGACACAAACGTCGATACTGCAAAAACTACCAATGGAACCATTCTAATATTACTTTGGCAAATTACCCGATGCCTGTCCAATTTGTGTTGAATATAAGGCACGCTCTACCGGGGTGCTTGAGAGACTTGGAACGGACTTATGCGGGAAAATGCCAATTAGAGCGTACAATGGAGAATTATACCTCCAATCGATCGTGGATGCATGGTCATCTGTAGTGGTTATCAACACGATTGCATTGAAATCCCAAGCGCTGGTAGCATTGAAGAAAATCATCAAGTAATGGAAAAGTATCAGCGGAAACACGTTGAAAGTCTACGGGCAGACAACAGACGGGAATTGAAAACGAATTCTTTTGAAGAATGAAATTCCCACCGTGACCATCCAATTAAGTTGGAATGGATAGTCCCATATGTTTCAGCGCTGGGCGGTATTTATGAAAGGGCATTCCGAGAGCTAGTAACTCATGCACTATGCGTGCTGGCAACAGCAGGGTTACCTGGCAACCTTTAGACCTACGCGATGAAATACACGGCTGAGTGCCACAATTGCACTTGGCGGTCCTTAGACCAGACGAAAGGAAATGCATTAAATAATGGATTTATCCCTTGGGAAAGATGGTCCGGAATGGAGTTAACACCGCAAGATTACCAGCACTTCCAAGTGTTCGGGTGCCTTGTTCTTATATTAAGGACTTTGGGAAAAGTAAAAATCAAAGGGAACAAGTTTGCAGCCGCGCAGATTCCGGAATCTTCTTACGAATGGAACGCCGCAGTTTTATACTTGTAATTTACATGCGCACGCGAATTATACAAAGGGCCTATCATGCCGATTCTTTGAAGAACGCCTTTCTGGTTTAACAACGCAAAGCGAACGCAAATTATCGTTCGCTGAACAGCAACCCCGTGAAAAGGATATCCTCATAAGTGATGCCGAGGTCGCGGAACCAGTGGACCCGAGTCTCTTCTTTGAACCACTAGGTCAAGAAGAGGAAGAAGAGGTTCCGGGGGAAGAAGAACAAGAAGAAGAACGCGAAGAGACAGGAACTGAAGATATTCCGTGGGTACGCAAATTGCGAAAGCGAAATTGACAAATGTCGAAACATCCGATGGTGAATCCACATGATAGAAGACATTTCAGGGATAGTGGAAGAAACTGATGAATCCGGAAATGATTATATGGACTTGCAATTCCATGATCTTATTTCCCGAAATGCTCTAACGACTCCTCGGCTTGTTCTTGATGTCGCACCAGACAAACCAACAAAAATATCCGATATGCCACGGGTACCCTCAAGCTATGATATAGCCATGTTTCCAAAAAAACATGAAAAGTCCCGCGAAAAAAGGAAGGCCGCTATGAATTCGAAGTTAAACTCCCTCAAAGAACAAGAAGTCTGGGAAGAAGTCGAAGATGAGGGTCAACATGTAACGGATAGCCAATGGGTCTTGGATTATAATGTTTCAGAATGGGATGATCTCCTCCGCTTTAAAGCAAGATTTGTTGCACGCGGATTTAGCCAAGAATATGGTAGAGATTACTTCGAAGCTTATTCACCAGTGGTGAAAATATTCACGCTTCGCTTAATACTCACCCTATGTGTAATGTTCGACCTTGTTATAGGGACCCTGATGTTAGACCGCTCATCTACATGCAATGCTATTAGAAACGTCTACATCAGAGCACCCATAGGTGACGAACCATAGGGAAAAACGGACGACGCAAGATTTGGAAACAACAAAAAGCACTCTACTGACTGAAGCAGTCTGGAAGGGCGTGGTATGAACTTGTTATCGAGACTTCATTGAAGATTGGCTACAAGCAAAGCACGGCTGATAGTTGTTTATTATAAAATTGGCACGGCGATAAGATCAATGCAGAATCGGATTATCAATGTTGGGAAGTGTCCTGTCGCGATTCAGAAGCGCAATGGATTTTTTCAATCAGCATCGAGAAGGTGAAATATGGCATTTTCATAGGACAACACAAAGTTTGCAAAACAAATCATGACACAGCAATGCAATCAATGCAGATTCTGATTATCTACGGTGACGACTTCGTCCTAATTGCTTCTGATCCTAGATTGCTCAAGCAATTAAAAGAAGATTTGAACAGCCAATGGGAAGTGTCCTATTGCGATTCTGAAGCGCAATGGATCTTGTTAATCAGCGATGGCATTTTCATTGGACAAAATAAGTTTGCGAAACAAATTCTGATAGAATTTGGGTACTGGGAAACCTGAGGGACGACTTCCAAAACAGGAAACTCCTATGGCGGTCACTTATCGACTCGATGAGAATGATGAAATGATATCACAGGAGAAAAAAAAATGTCTCTGCGTATTTCATGTTTGATGAAACTACCATATTTGGCACAACACACCAGACCTAGTTCGAATAGTGCAATATTTACGCAGCACCTACGACTATGGAATTGCATATTCCAGTGGAACATGTTCTATTCTACAATGAACTGACTCCAGAGCAATTCCCAGTTTACGCGGATGCAAATTATGGAGACAAACATGACAGAAAGTCACTTTCAGGCTGGGCTTTCCTGTGTAGCAAAGGTGTGTGGGCCTATGGTAGCAAGAAACAAAGCACAATTGCTTTGTCATCAACGGAAACTGTAACATACGCCTTAACCGAAGCAATAAAGACAGTTATATGCTTAAACATCTATTGAAAGAAATTGGCTTGTCCCTCAACTTGCCAATTACTATCTTTACAGAAACCAGTCAACAATTGCGTTATCGTTAAACCCGATTCATCATCCAAGTGTCAAGCACTTCGAGATAAAAAGTGCATTCATCAGGCAAAATATTGCTAAAAGAGTCCTACATGACAGAAGACATGATAGCTGATGTATTTACAAAGGCACAGCCATCACAGCCAGCAGGAATGTTTATTAACATAGACAACTTCTTGGTCCTCTCATTAGCAGGCGTGAAAGGAACATATTCGATTGTAGCCAATACGCTTACATATCAACTCTTCCATCTTACGGCAGATTTTAGATCTGACCATAACTGGTATGTTCACCACCATAATTCAAATTGCCCCTGACTATGCTATAATGCAAAGACAACAGATGGACTATGCTAACTTTCCGAAGTCGCATCGGAAGTAGCGTAGCAACATGTGAAGATCGGATTCATGCCCCTTTACATGGTTTATCAATATCTAAGAGTGGTAGAATAACAATCGACTGGGAAGCACGACATTATGACCCTGACGGGATTATGACATCTCACGGGGGAGTGTCAGGCGGAACGCAGAAACACATATATGTTAGTATACAAATAGGTTCGATATGCCATAAACACTAAGAGGTGATGCGGCACTAAAAGTTACAAATGTTCCCATCCGATAGGAATCACGCACATTCCTGGGGAAAGAGCAACACCAATAGGTTATTTGTGGAATAGAGTCAAAATCTTTAAGTATAGCGAAAGTAGGGAGACTTAGCGAGTGTTGTCTGACACGAACAGAGGATATACAGTTGGTGAAATCCACGGGATCCTCCGAAGATCTACTTGATCGCTAATATTTAAGGGAACTAGCTACCCCTTATCAACATTTGCCAAGTTCTGAAGATTACTCAAGGAGGCGAGATAATGTGTAAACACATAAAAGTTAAATCAAAAGTCGGGTCAATCAGCACACTCCTACCGTAATATCGGTTAGCGAATGTCATAAATGACAATATCCGTAGTCCAGGCTAATGACTGAATAGAGTGTGGGTCTCATTCTCGAAATGAGACATAGCGATCAGTCAGAATATTGGGCGCGCTCCGCACCAATCACTTTGTTAGCCTCAGAACGTCGAATCAGGCGGAGGAATGCGCACAATCAACAATTGATGTTCAGTTGCACATCTCAAGATCAATTCTTGAGCGAACAATGCACCTATCTGGCGACGAATCCAAAGAGCAATCTTCAGGCCAACGACCAGGATCACTATTATGGACTTGATCAAATACCGAAAGGACGTTTCTTACCTGATAGACAGCTGGGTTGCCAGCCAGCTCCGGCCGTATGCTTCCAGCTATGCCGCGTAATGCCATAATGTGTATTGGCATACCGGGGAATTCTTCCTGACCGAGCGATGGACACGTAAAACCGCTGAATATCGATCATTTTCGAATCTTCGGCAGCCTGGTTCCACTACTCGTCCCAAGGACGTGCGAACACGCAAAAGGCAGGAAAACTTTCCGGGCAAGACGGCGTATCACTCGAACAATTACTTACGTGTACAATTTACAACACGTAAAGTCACCCGGGCCTACCATGTGCGATTCTTCAATAACCGCTTTCCTAATCGGGACACGCTTCGCGAACAACTTTGCGCAACAACAACCCCAAACCGGAGGCGATATACTCACAAGTGAACACAAAGACGCTCAACCGGTAGACGCTTTCGATCACGGTGCAACCTATTCAACCGAAGATGGAGAGATTCCCTCGGACGAGGCTATCAGATAGCCGCACTCGATCCCCATCTCCTCCAGACCTCGACAACGCCCAGAAATTGAGTCTACTGAGCAAGAGCTTCAGGATGAGGAGCCCTGGCTTCACCGAATTGATGAGCCCGCGGTTGACGAAGACTGAACTCCAAGTCCTCCTCAGCGATGCGGAAGAAGAAGAGGAAATACCATCGGATCACAACAACAGAAGGGAGCAAGTCAGCATACGCCTTGCTGGTGAAGACATTGATTTGTACGATATATCTCTTAGCCAAATTACGCAGCAACGTGTAGTTGGTCATCATGGTTCGTCCAGGGCACAACTCTTGGCATGAAAGCAAAAGAGCAAATCGAGAAGGCGAAGATTGCTAATCAAAGCACAAGCGAGCTATGTAAAGACATAACGCGTCATAGAAGTAATGACGAGTATGTCAGATCACAAGGACACGTAACTTGGGAAGCTTACCAAGAAGTATGTCCCGAACGACAGCTAGGACTGCCTGAACTTCGAAAATCTGCTGCGAACTCCGTCGGAGCAAGATTGGGAAATACAAATTATACCCGATGTCCCTATTCAAGCATCAAGTCTATTGGAGCTCCCCAAATATAATCATGAAATCTTCCAGTCGAAAATATGCTGATAAATGGGTTGCAGCTATGAACCTCGATACAGACAGCTAATAGAACATAAAGTATGGAAAGAAGTTCCGCTCAGCCAAGTTCCAAAACAACATACACTTATCCCAGGCAAGTGGGTGTATGATTATAAAGAGGACAAACAAGGCATATGCGGCAAGTTTAAGGCAAGGTTCGTGGCCAAGGGTTCCGACAAGGAAAAGGATTCGAGTACTTCGAAACTATTCACCCGTTATACATATTACCACCCTCCAGCTGATCATCGCTTTAAGCGTGCTCTTTACAACTTCATCATCGCCGCGTCAGACGATGAGTTCTTTCAAGACATCAAACATGTTCTTCGAGGCCACTGGGAGATGACTACCCGGGAGAATAAGGAATCCCAGTGGATTCTATCGATTGAAATCGAGCAGACAGCCAACGGTGCCTGGATGGGTCAGCGCTTGTTCACGTTCAAATAACTCAATGAGGTTAACTTTTGGGCAAATCCGGACGGCACACCAATGGCAAAGTCTTTCCGACACAACCTTGAGGACGAAAGGCTTTCTCCGGCAAGTTTACACATCCTGTTTGATGAAACTATCATATCTTGCTCAACAGGCGAGACCGGACATCCTCTATGCGTCAATTACTTTTCCCAGTTCCAAGCAGAACGAGCCCCTACTGGCGACATGCGAGCTTTAAGACGCATTAGGGCCTATGCACGAGTGACACACGACTACAGGATCTTCTTTCATCAAGAAGGACCAAGACCAACCATCTCGAGAACCCTTTAACCAAGACAAATGGTCTTGTAGAGGCCGTCAAGCAAGTATATGGAGCAAGCAGTTCTTCGATGACCTGCAGCTACAACTCAAATTAACAAGGCATATCTATCAAGATCAATTCCCTTGGCTTTGAACCTGATACATCATGCACGGGTTAACCACTTCGACAAGCACTTCGACATCAATGGACGGTTTCTTCGAGATGAGATAGAAAAAAGAACGGTCGACCTTGTGTACATCCCTACTGACGACATGGTTGGTTGTCAACACATGGTTGTCAACATCTTTACAAAGGCATTACCACAAGCTCAACATGTCAAGCTCACTTCCCTACTTGGAATGAGGAGTCCTGCGGATATTCAAGGCACAAGCGTAATGTCTGCTTTGCTCGCGACATACAAGTACGAAGAAGATGTCTCGGAGTTGGACTGATTGCTGCGTCCCAGCCGGTCTCCATACTATTTGTTACACTCAAGAGTACCAAACATTGGCCCTACCCTGCTATCACACACACAACATGTAGTTACTTGCACCAGGACATCCCAGAGCTAATAAACTTGGGTTAGTCTGTTAATGAACCAACTGTGTGTTTAAGCTTGAAATCTTACCACCGCTAGGTGATGGTGACGGATGATTTTGGAGCATGATGATCCAAATATTGCGGAATGCTACATGGGGAAGGAAATTGCATCCAGTGGCGGCAACAAGGATAAGCCCGTTTCATACTTGAAGCTCGCTACAGTCCCCAGACACTACTATGGTTCATACCTAGTGTCCTAAACCTGATGGTTGCCCTACCACGGTTTGCGACGTTCACATTGCGGGGGAGTGTTGGTGGGGAGGACAATCTGGCCATCACCTGTGGTAGTCAATGGCATCATCCTGCCGGTGCTATATTACCAGACCATCCACAGATTAACTCCTAAAAAATTGACCGGATGCTGAATGACCAAAGTGGCTTGGAAAAACTGCCGATCCAGTTTTCCAAGAACCTGCGGAACCATCCTGGCTGGCGGGCCACCGTGCTTCCAGCGACAGAGCAACCCATATTCCCAGCCGATGGCGAAGAGCAAGTATGGGGCCGAGACATATTCCAATCCCAGGAAGACACTGACCGTCCCAACAAGGGAAGCGCCACTCCTCCAGGAGGGGTATCGTCACCCCGGCTGAGCGACTGCGGTTTTGTGTTACCTTTACTGTTACTAACCAGACACATTTGGTAGCGTTGATTCCAAAGCGCGCTGTGGGATCAACTCCGACAAGATACTGCCTCCCGATCACACGGTCATGACTACGCTGTCGCTGTTCGATCTTCGATCGGGACGACGTCACAACGACGAGATACCGGAAGCCCGGCGTGGCTTGTCTATCAGGGATGTGAAGGTCCTTCGCGCCCACGTCCCCAAGGCCTTTGATCAATGACGGACGGATGGCGTGTCAAATCCCTTGATCAGTTCATATGCTCATTGACGGCAAAGTAATGGGCGGGAGGTCAACACCTTCAACACCATTTCGAATCAAACTCTGGGCCAATACGACCATTACGATGGATCAGGACAGCGCGTCCCGAACTTAACGACACTTTTGAACCTAAGTCCAACACTTACGGACATACGTCGGAGGCTATGATTCCACGGCTTAACTGGGACGGGACCGCAACAGAACGCGGATTGTACAAAGGGTCTATCGTGCGCGATTCTTTGATGACAAGGGTACGGGAAATGTTGTTCGCTGAACAACAACCACGTGAAAAGGCAGATATCCTTATTAGTGATGCCAAGGATGCGAAACCAGCAGACCAGAGTCTTCTTCTTTAAACCACTAGGCCAAGAAGGTGAAGAAGAGGTTTTGGGGAGGAAGAAATTGAAGAAGAACGCGAAGAGACAGGAGTGGAAGATATTCCGTGGGTACACAAATTGCGAAAGCGAAATCGACAAAATGTCAAAACCTCGATGACAAAGTCACATCGATAGAAGACATTTCAGGATTTGTCAAAGAATCTGATGAACCCGAAGTAGTCATATATTTTTCCGATCTGGAAGAGGATGAAGAAGAGGAAATAACTATTGATTGGATGATGGTGAGAGCCAAGCAGCATTAGTCGAACGGAAGGCTGCATTTCATATTAAAAGCTCCATGCTGAGTGGATTTTGGGTATCATGGATCCCAATAGGGAACGTGAGTCAATTATTCAAATACACAACAGAAAATATTACTTCTGGCTTTCGACATAATAGTGGAGAGCAAATTCAAGTGATCGATGCTGCAATGGTAACAATCATGAATTGTGTTGAAAGGGATTATACGACGAGCGTCGCTGAAGTGCGAATGACAGGTTGGAAATATCATTCCAACCCTAAAGTTATAAAGGAACATATCAACACAAGAACGTTTTTCGATACATGTGGTACAGACATGGCTACAGCTATGAGAGCTGATGCCAGATTAATTCTGTTTAATTGGAAGATTTCGCTATGGAATTGATTATATGGACTGACACCTCCATGATCTTATTTCCCAGAATGCTTTAACGGACCCTAGACTTGTTCTTGATGTCGTGCCGGACAAGACGATGAAGATATCTGATATGCCACAAGTACCTTCAAGTAAATGTTTTTGATTATAAATTTCAGAATGGGATGATCTCCTCCGCTTTAAAGCAAGATTCTTTGCACGCGGATTTAGCCAAGAATATGGCAGAGATCATTTGAAACTTGTTCACCTGTTGTGATAATATTCACGCTTCGCTTAATACTTGCCCTATGTGTGATGTTCGACCTTGTTATAGGGGCTCCTGATGTTGAGACCGCTTATTTACATGCAATGCTACTAGAGAACGGCTACGGTACCGTTCGGATGACCACCAATTTGGCGTTTGACCGCCAAATTGTAGAATAAAGGCCCACAAAATATGTGTCTTTTTTTGCGCGTTCGGATGATCTCCGTTTCGGAGAATTACGACGGCGGCTTGTGGGGCTGTTCGGATGCGAAAATCACGATTCGAAACGGCCTGTTTCGGTCTCTTTTGCCCTTTCGGAATATCGGACTCCGATTTCGGTGTTTGAAATGCAAGAGGCTATAACACCCATTCGTTTTGGCTTGGTCATCCGAATGCACCCTACATCAGAGCACACAAAGGATACGAAGTCATAGGGAAAAAAAAACGGTAGACGCAAGATGTGGAAACTACGAAAAAAAAGCACGCTACGGACTGAAGCAGTCCGGAAGAGCGTAGTATAAACATGTTGTCAAGACTGCATTGAAGATGGCTACAAGCAAAGCACCGCTGATAGCTGTTTATTTTATAAAATTGGCACGGCGATAAGATCAATGCAGATTCGGATTATCTATGTTGGGAAGTGTCCTGTCTCGATTCAAAAGCGCAATGGATTTTGTCAATCAGCATCGAGACGGTGAAATATGGCAGTTTCATAGGACAACACAAATTTTGCGAAACAAATCATGATAGAATATGGGTACTGGGAAACCAGTGACGGGCAACTTGCGATGATGTAAGAATCTGCTACGGCAGTCACTTATTGACATGATAAAAATGATTAATTTATTCCACAGGGGAAGATGCCTCTGTATTTTTCGTGTCTGATGAAAATATCATATCTGGCACAGCATACCAAACCGGACTTGCTGTACGCCGCTAATGACAACGCACAATTGGTGAAGCTACTCGAAAAGATAAGAAGGCCATAGTTCAAATACTGCAATGTCAACGCAGTATGACTATGGATTTCTATATTCCAAAGATTTGTCAGTGGAACACGTTCTATTCTAACTCCGCCATGCGATCATTGTCAGCGCTGACGGCGGCCGGATCCAACCATGATCGCTTGCGTTGGCGGTCGTCTGAATCGGCGGCAATCAATGCACGTCGCACCGGTGTCTCGGAGCCGCTGGCGTTTGCTGGGCAAGTCTTCAGCGCCTCCGAGGCAATCAAGGTCCTCGCCGTCCCTGTCAAATCACGAAGGTGGGTTGTCCGCCGGCATCAGAAAAGATGTTGTCGAGGGCCACGAACTCCTTGCAGACCTTGGTCCACTTCCTCAGGAGCCAGTCCTCCCGGTGCGCCTCCTTCTCCCGTCATCTTCGCGTCCCACTCCATCCTCCAACCCCGTCTTGAAGGTGATGTCACGCACCTCCCGGTAGGTCTTCAGGAGGTGGTTCTATTTGCTCTGGATGGTAGCCCATGGGCGGACGAGCCTGTGGGTGTCAAACTAAAACCGCTCGCACTCCTTGAACAGGACGGACTTCGTCGGCTTCCCGTTCCGCCCGACATTCTCCTTGCCACTGATGTTTTTGGTTTTACTGCCCCCCTTGCCTACGTCGTGTACGCTATTGTTTACCGTCGTATTTCCGTGCCTTTGATACGCGGCACTGCCCGCCAGATCTTCAACTGACAGCCTGGCAGATGTGTTCGTTTGAGTACGTTGTATAACCATGCAGCCGTGTTTGAAAACTCAAAACAAATCGTTTCATATAGTTATCGAATCCTAGTTTCAGAATAGGGGGAGCAAGGGTTTTGCCCAGGGGTTAGTCCAGGTGCTCCGTAGTTATCTGTGTTAGAAAGCGGCCTGCGGTGCTACCCGCTGGGCTGGGGTTATTCCATATCATTGCACGGACTTATGTAGGATAAGCGCTATAAATTTAACAGTGCCAGAGCCTCTGCTTTCTCTCGAGGGATTCCTACGTTACTCCGCATCGGAGGAGATCAAGAGGCTTAACAGCTATGCTGTGAACCGACCACTTGAGCCGTGGTTCGCTCCTACATCCTAGGTACTTGTTATATACAGATTTTGATTATGGAGACCATGAGACGTGGGCTGACGCGTCGGCGTCAAAACAATACAGCTGCTGAGAACAAAGTATCCTACATCCACGCCGCCGTGTTGGACGCGTCAGGGAAGTTACTGTTGTAACAGCAGGAATTCGCTCTAACACTGACCTGCGTGCTGATCTCGTAGGAATGGTGATAATTGGAGAGATGGCAATGGGTGTGGGCTGTTGTATTCTTTGTTCTTTCCAGTTGTGCTTA
>JADGJL010000491.1:0-19997 GCA_027600665.1 Irineochytrium annulatum
ACGGTATCCACACCCCCTCCCTCATCTTCCCCCGCGGCGGCCGCCCCGCCGGCCCCGATAAGGATCACCTGGGGTGGGGGGCACAGGAATCTGATTAAAAGGAGGCGGTTAAAATACAAGCGAGTGTAAGGCATTGTAGTGTGGTAGATGGGGTTGTATAGTATATAATGTGGTACAGTAATGTAGCATTAGTATAAACAGGGCGAATATTAAGGGATCCGCGTCGGGTGCTGGAGGATTTGGTGGGGGGGTGGAGGATGTAGTAATGGAGTAATGCATTCCACTCCTTCGCTCGCGGACGTGCAAATCTGCCTCTAACTCCATGCCCTCTAGATTTCACAACTTAGAAAAACTCCTCGCTCATCCCATCCCTCCCCACTCCTCTCCCTCTCGCCCTCCCCCTCCTCTTTGTTACTCTACTAACCTCTTCTCACTTCCATAACTTTTCTGCACCACCTTCGTGTTCTCCACGATCATCGTGTACTCCCCCGCCTCATCCGCCAAATACGTGTCGACCACATCCCTCAAATGACACTCCAGTTTCCTCTCCTCCTCCTGCTGTTGCTCCCCGCCGTTGTCGTCGCCATACATCATCGTTGGCGTGGGAATTCCATTCCGCCGCTGGGAAGGGGGCGCAACGACGGCGAGGTCGGCGCGCCGACGCTTCCGGGACGTCGTCGACGGGTCAAAGTCGCTGCTGTCCGTCGTGAGGGAAGTGGCGTGGGAATCCGGGTCGGGTTTGATGCGCACGGGCGGTTGCGGGGAGTGGACGAGCAATGCGCTGAGCGACGAGGACTCGACCGCGTTCGCGGCGGCGGGAGGAGCAGCGCTGATGAAGTCGGGATCGCGGAACGCATGGAGCTGCGGCGTCCCGCCTTCCGTCCCCAGCATGGTCACTGATGCGCCGCTCGTCGAATCCGGGGATGAGGAGGCGAGAAGAGGATGTAGCGGATGTGTGCTGGCGTCCGGGTGGGTGAGGAAGGATGAGGTGCCGTTCACGGTCGCTGCAGGGTCTGCGGCGGAGGGATTGGGATGGTGGTCGAGGGTGAAGAGGTCGGATGCTGAGGTTGGATTGATTGTGTGAGAAGCGAGGGGTGCGTGAGAATCGGGAGGTGTCGGACTGGATTGACCGATGTCGCGAGGTAAGGAATGCGAGGAAAGCAAGGAAACGGGCGAGGATAAGGAAAGAGTGACGAATAAGAAAACTCACTAGTAGCTGCTCCGAGTTCGGGTCCGCACGCACCATGGTATCCCGTCCGCTTCCTCGCAAACCGCCTGCCCAGACTACACTTCTCCCATTTCTCCCCCTCGATATTCTCCTCCAGCCCACCCAGCGCCAAATCCGTCCTGATCATCGGCAGCGTCATCCGCGGCATGGGTCGTGGCAGCACCTCGTTCCTGCTCCCATCCAGCACGAGCGGCGTGGCCGGACACGCGCGACGGATCCCCAACAGATTCAGTGGGGGCGAGCTCGTGAATCCCAGTCGGGAAGGTGTGAACAGGTCCTGCATGTGCGTGAGGTAATCCGGGAGGTGGGCCTTGAATGGGGTGCATGGCGGAGGAGGAAGTCGGGGAGGAGGGTCTGACGTGGCGGTGGTGGCGTCGGTGGTGTGGTGAGTTAGCATGGAAAGCGACGGGGAGGATGATGGCAATGGGATCATGGGATGGCTGGATGAGGAACAGGGGGTGAGCGAGGACGGCGTCGGAGGTCGCGGGTCTCGCGACAACATCGAAGGTGAAGCCTTTATGCCTTCCTTCACTTTTGCTAAATTCCATGGCTTCCTTTGCTGCAAGTACAAACGCGGGTGTATATTACAAGACGAATTGCGCTCCATATAATGCCATGGTGACACCGAACGTCCCAAAGAGATGCTATGGGTACGGCCGCCAGACCGACACCCTCCCATCTCTCGACGCCGCCGCGATCAACCCTCCCGGCATCGCATCCTGTGTCCTCCCCAGCACCTTCCCTTGCTCCTTCTCCCCAACCGTACTCCCCGGCTCTTCAAGACCCCCTATACTCCCATCACCCATGTCAATACTCGTAATCCCCGCACGATGCAAACGCAACACGGCCAAGGGTTTGAGCGTTTTGGGACTCACAAGACGGAGGGTGAAATCCCAGCAACCCAGTGCGGCGAGCTTGCCGTCGTGACGGACGCGGATGGCGGAGATGCCTTTAGAGGTTGGGAGCGGTGAGGAGAGGACAGATAAGGGGGAGAGTTCCTAATTATAAAGGAGGAACAGAATTATGAGTACGAAAGCATGTGAATGAATGTACACAAGGAGGAAAGAACGCAAGCATGAGACGAGAAATAAATTATACGCAACAGAATTCCCATTCATACAAATTCACACAGAACACATACCTCATCAAACCTCGTCCCAAACCCCACAACCTTCTCCTCCGCCCCTCCCGCAACCATCCTTTTTCCGTCACTATCGACATCCATGCACAGCACCGGCTGCCCCAACACTTTCACCTCCCCGACACATTTACCGCCCTCAACATCCCACACTCTAATAATACCGCTCTCGTACCCGACAGCCAGCCTCAACGCCCCGGCTTTCGCGTCGCGATAGAAACGGACGCACATTACGATCCCGTCTTTAACGCCATCCATCTTCCCCGCAGCGCGTCTTAAGAAATTCCGCCGTGATAGGTCCAATAAGTCGTATGATTCAACTTCCAGCGCGTTTACGGTCGCCATCATGACCCCGCCGCCCTGCCCCTCCTCGCTGACACCGGGCCGCGGTCGGCTCTGTGCCAAGTCGAACGAGCAAAAGTTGAGAGAGTTCACGGGGATGGTGTGCATCTTCCCCTCCCTCCCATCAAGCAGAGCCGCGAGATCCCACACGTGCAGATCATTATCCCGCCCCTGCGTCAATAACAGCTCCCTCCCGCCAGGCGCCCACGCGTCCTCCGCCGCCGTCGCATCGGGAAATGTGCAAAGCGATTGGATGCACATGACGCCCTCCGCGTGCGCGTTGATCGTAACAAGCGGGCGTCGCGTGGACAGAGAGTGGATGATCACCGTGCCCGCGGCGTCTCTAGACACTGTCAGCACGGCGCATGGGAGACGGGGAGGGCGTACCCGGTGGCAAGGCATTGATGGCGCAGGAGGAACGCGACGGCCGTGACGTCTGTCGTGTGGGTGCGGAGGATGTAGAGGGGCTCGAGGGTGGTGGAGGGAGAAAATGTGGAAGAAGACTGCGAGATGCTGGCGAGGCCTATGGACTTGGTCGGGTTGGAGGCCGACTTCGCGGCCGCCGTGCCGCGGCCGAGGGCGAGTAGGAAGTCGCGATCCATTTTTGTGAAACGCGAGTACCGGTAGGCTTGTTCATTTGCAACAGCAACAAGTGTGAAAACAAAAACAGCTCTGGGAACAAGCGAGATGCAGCGCGAGGAGACGCCCAAGAGCCAAAAGAAGTATACAGCAGCAAATGTAGGAGGGAGAGCAAAAAAACAAAAATAAATAATCGGACCAATTTATCGGCTGCTGAAGGGGTAAGGTGGTCTTACGTAACCGCAGCGGCTATAATTGAAAGTGAGATTGTAAAGATGGACGTCTCCGGCCATGAAATGTTGTTGTGTTGGTTCGTGGAGCTCTTGGCGACCCGAGTGGATATGTCTTGGCCGTAGGGGGTGGATGGTTTATGAGTCGCCGTCAAAAAGCTGGCCCTTCACCGTGAACGAAAACTCCCAACCATGAACATGACCGTCCCCCTCCCCGCGCCAACCTCCGACCAGGTCTCCACGGCCCCCGGTGTCGATCTCTGGCCCGCAGCGACGATCCCGACGATCCCGACTTCCCGATCGAGCTCGGCGGGATCCGTGTCCTCAGATTCGACCCTCGCCCCCGCAACCCGCGAGGACCGCGACCGGACCATGCGCCAGATCGAGTTCCTGCTCGGAACAACAACGACCGCAGCTGCGGATCTCAAGCTGATCGACGCGACGTCGCCGGTATGCGACATCGATCTGGAGCGTCGACTGCGCGCCTCGAACGATGTCCTAGCGGCTGCCATCACGGATGCCCGAGCGCTCATCCATACTCACCATTCTGCCCTATCCAACCTCGCGTCGTCTCGTGGTGAGCTGCGAGCCGAGACGGGTCGCCTCCTGGACGTCCTGTCGGCGCTGCAAGACGAGGAATCCGCCATCCGCGCGCTCCGCGTCCAGGCCGAGGACGAGGTCGCGCGCATGTGCGTGGAGCTGGTGGCTGCGCGTGAGGCGGTTTCGGAAGTTGAGAAGGGTCTGAGGAAAGAGGAGGGAGCGCTTAAGGTCGTGAGAGGGGAGTTTGGGAGAGTCAGGGAGGAATTGAAGGTGGTGGAGGGTGCGAAAGCGGGCGAGAAGAACAGCGGAGGGAGGGCGAGGTCGAGGCCAGCTCCGCCGCCGCCACCGCCTTCGAGGGGGCGAGGAAGGGCGAAGGCGACGACGGGGAGCGCCACAACCGAGAAGTTAACGACGGAAGAGGTGCTGAAGAAGGAAATGCCGGAAGCGGAGGCGGCGAAAGAGGGCGAAATTACGTCGGCTGCGGCGGTGGAGGAGGTCCCGGCGGTGGAAACGGTTCTTGCGATGAAGATGGACGTCCCTGAGGTTCAGGATCGGATCATGCTCGAATTTGAGTGCCCAAGAATCATAGTGGAATTGGCTTCCGAAACCCCTGTCGAGAAAACAACGTCCGAGATAGCGATACTTGGGACACCGACTGAACCCGCGAAGATCGATACGACCGACGTCCCCTCACCCGCTGCCCTGGATGCTACACCGTCAAACACGACCGCACCGCCGCCAATGCCACCGATGGAGACGAAGCCGCGACGGGGCACGCCGCTTTGCGAACACAAAGACGCCAATGTCACTTGCGCGATGGTTGTGGATATTGTCCCGGTCGCTTTGGAGCTTGCTGTATCAATGGAGCTGGACGATGCGGAGTCCATAGCAGTAGCGGCGATGCTTTGATCAGTAGTTAGAAAGCTCGGTGAGCTGGCCTCATTACAGATTGGGTTTTCACTTAGCATCCTGACCTCTCCTCACTTCTTTGCTTGCATTTTGCGACGCACTAGCATCTCATGTACATACGTTAAATACACAAATGGAAGAAATTTTTAAGTGGTAGTTCCTACGTCCTGTAGGAAGTAATCACAGGAACCGACTTGTTAGTAGACAGCCCCGCTAATGGACAGCTCAGCTACGACCGCATGGTTTAGTCCTAAATTCTCGAAAGGCTGGCTGGCAAAATGAGAGAACGGAAACCGACACATCTTGAACGATAAACATCCATGTTTTTTTGTGTGTTGCAGCAAATGCATAAAAGACTCGAACCTCAGCGTGGATGAAAGCGAGTGAAAACCGACCAGCAGCTTTAACGAATAACCGACCAGCAGTCACAAAAGAAACCGAACCCACCCCCTCACAAGTCAACGTGGCTCCAACCCAACCTTCACAATTTCCACCCATCACTCCCTCAAGCCCCTGCTTAAAGCAAGTAGATGGCCACCAACACCGTCAAGAACGTCAGCACGGGGCTCGCGGCCGCGTTCATGCTCTTGCCCGCGCCGCTGCTCTTGGTCGCCGTCTGGGCAGCCGTCGCGACGACGGGCTTGCTCGTGAACACGCTCAGCGGCACGCCGGTGGCGGCCGTCGTCGACGCGCCTGCGACCTTTGTGGTGGTCTTGAGGGCGGTCGTGGTGCCCGTGGCCGAGGTGGTGGAAGGCAGGCAGGCGGAGAGGGCCGAGTTGTAGGCCGCTTGGGCGGAGGTGGTGAGGGCGGGCGTGGTGCAGTTGAGGGGCGTGGTAGTGGTGCAGGCGGTGAAGTCGGCCTGGTTGTTCAGGGGTTGTGCGGGATCAACGTTAGTAAAATCTGTTGTGATGCGAAAAACGTCAGCGGCTCTTACCGATTCCTTCACGAAGAGAGGGCAGAGGACCCCCCACTGATCCGCACTCCACCCCGCCGTGTCGCTCGCCGGTGACATGAAGGCCTGCTGGGTCGCGACCGTGTCCTCGAAGCACTCAAGGTAGCACTGGTTCGACGCGGCGATGCCCATGATGTTGTTGAGGCTCTGCGCGGCCGATGCCGAGACGGAAGTTGAGACCGACATGTTTGTTGCGATGGAGGGTGGAGTGCGGGGGAGTTTTGCGGGAGGATGAACCGGTCGAGGGACGCGACCGTGAAGTATTTATGCTATCGAAGATCGCGGCGAGTGGGCGTGGAAGGCTCCGAAGGTTCGCTGTGGTCGTGTTCCCCGACAGGCCCACATCCCCAATCAGGTGCTGGGCCACCGTACACCCTTCGTTCGTGATTGGCATGGCCGGCCGGCCGCCCGTGTCCCCGCAGGTGACGCTGACGCGGGATTGGCGGTATGGGTTGGTCGCGTCCAGAAGAGATCGACGCCATCGAGAACGATCGACGTTTGCCGATTGCCGCTCAATGAGCTTATTTATGTTCATACATAGTAGTTTAGCCAGAGGGAGATTTTTGTTATGCGGTCCAAAGGAAACGATTATTCGCAATAAACGATGCATGGAGTACACAATGTTCAAATGAACGCAAAAAGGAAGCGAAAAACACAACGCGTTTAAAAAGGCGTCATCATGCAGCATTAGATTAGAAAGTAAGATTACGAAATGTCCTTGAAGAAAACCGCAACGTATTGGTCGAATGAACCTGTTCACCTTTCAAATGTGCTCGTCGAGCGTGCGGACGAACGGGAAGTCCCGCGGTAATTTCGGCAGCTTGTCGACGGCCTCGGCGAACGTGACCATCATGCCCATGACCATGTGGGCGGGGATGTGGCAGTGCATTGGCCAGACACCTGGGTTATCGGCCGTGAAGCGGATCTGCGAAGACAGCCAAAGAACAGGTTGAGAACGTGCAGACGGAGGAACGATGAAAAGGACAAGGGTTACCTTCTTCCACCCACAAGGCGCATTCGGCGCGATCGGCTTCTGGAAGTAAGCGCCAACATACGGATATTGGTTGACCACATCCCTCAACACGGGCGTCCCCGGCACCGTCGCATTCCACCCCATCCCATCCTGATACAACCCCTCCCCGCCTCCCAGATCCCAGAACGAGTGACCGTGCAGATGCCACGGGTGCACCTCGCACACGCCGCTCGGCCCGCTCATCCCCTGCAAAACGACGTCGATGACCTCGCCGTAGGCCAGCTCGATGGGTCGCGACGCCGCGGGGACGGAGGAGAGCGTGCGCTCGTAGGCTGACAGGAGTAAAGGACGGCTGGGGAGCTTGTAGATGGTCTCGTTCACGGCCCAGCGGAGGTAGCCGTTGGTGTCGCGGAGCTGGCGGGCTGGGAGGATGAGTGTTCGGGTCGAGGTCGCGGGGAAGGGCTGCTTGACGAGGTGCGAGATGGAGGTGAGGCCGGCGGTGTACTCGAGCTGCTCGGGTGGGACGATGGGCAAGGCGGTGGCGTTGGGCGGGAGAAGAGGGGAAGCTATGGGGTTGGGAGCGTCGCTGTATCGGATGAGGAACTGGCCGTTCGTGGGACCGGAGACTCGCCAGCGGACGGCCGAGTTGGCCCAATAATCACCAGGCTGTTGGTCGGCCTTGACGATGAGCGAGAACCGCTGACCGGGGGCAATATCGAGTTTTGTGACGTTCGTGGGCGTGACCAAGGTGGCGTCGACCTCGATGAGGGTGAGGGTGTGGTTCGGGATTACGAGGGAGAGGTACGACAAGGTCGCGGCGCTGATAAAGCGCAGGCGGTAGGTCTTGCCGGCGTCGAAGGGAATCATCTCGTGCGAGGTCGGGTAGAGGAGAGTACTATTGGTGGCACTGACGGGAGTGCAGGCGCCGGCCGTCCAGCGGCCCTTGCCGTTAAAGAGGACCGAGTTGGCGTCGCCAATCCAGCGGAAGGTCGGGGAGGAGAGGAGGCCGGCCATGTCCTGGTCAGGAGTCGAATGCCACCTAAAAGAAAGACGTGAGCGTTGGGTATTTGTACAATTTGAAACGAGATTACGTACCAGTCTTGAATAAGGATAATGCGCTCCTCATCGTATCCAAGGTTCGCCTGCGACCTCTCGCCAAGGCCGTCAACGATCAAGGCCCCGTCGACGACCAACATCCCGGCATGGGCATGATATAAGTAGGTCCCCGCGTCGCCAGCATGCGTTTGAGTTCGAATGGTGAAGCTGTCTCCGGGCTCAATAGCATCCTGCAACGACACTATCAGTTTTCTGATCTAATAAGTTGAAAAAAAAAATAAATGCGGTAACCTGTGAGACCCTCGCAACGCCGTCATAGAACGGCGTCCCGACCTGGTCGATACCATGCAGATGCACCGAGAGCGCCGAGTTGAAGAGCCCGTTCCAGACGGTCAGCTCAATAATGTCCCCCTCGTTGACTCTAATAGCGGGCCCTGGGAACTGGCCATTCACAACGATTACAGGCTTCTCGAAGCAATCAGGACCAGCGTACACCTGCGTGAAGTTGAGAACTAAGGAAGGGTCAGCATATGCGCGTCGTTGTTGGCCCTGACACTCCAAGGGGCAGCGCCGTCTCTGCGGCACTCGCCTCCCGACGCGCTGGCCCAGTTTCCGCGGACCCCAGATCGTTGCTCCGATTCGACTGGAGCGCGTTCTTCTTCTCTCGACGTAAGCCTTAACGCCTCGGCCGCCATCCCAGACCGCCGTTCCTCTCCGGCTTGTTGGCAACTGGGGCCAGAGCATGATCACATCACACCAGCCCTTCGACGACTCGACACCCACCAAACTGCTTCACGGGCGCACTGGGTCTGGAAGGCGTCGGCGCCGGCGAAGCGAGGACGGCCCAGGCTCCGGCGACGACAAGGACTGACGAGATTAGCGGATGCATCGGCGATGGATCGCGCGGTTAGTGGAGGGACAAGTCAAGATCCCAAAATGGGGTACAACACGAGCCGCGAGCTATTTGTGCTCCAGCCGACAGGTGCCGACGCCTCCCCCACGCAGAAGAATTTGACGCAGCGGCCGGCCGGAGAAGCCCCACGCCTCCACTCCCTTTCGGCCGACTTTTCCATTGAGCTCCCAGACCGAATGCAGGGAAATGTAACAGTGCCGCTTTTCTTGTCTGTATATTAGAATGCCTAAGTAATATATCGGAAGCCTAACTGAGTCACTTCACTCGCAAGCCGGGCGGTGCAGCCCCTCCGCCATAAACCACAATTGCAACGGAAACGAAATATGAAGTTACTACGGTTAGATATCGAAGTGAACGGAGCGGGAAAATCATGATAAGACAGGAAAGTTAATGGAAGATATGAAGGTACTAAGTTGAAGTGACAGACAAATAAATTGTAGGACTTTGAAGGGACACCGAGAAAGCTACGAAGTGAAAAGGACAGGATGTTGGAGTGAACAGGAGACAAGAATGGACATGACCTCGCGCATAACAAAGCATCAAATAAGAGTTTAATGTACTGGCAATTTGGGGGGCCTGGTACATGTTACTCGAGCAGCTTTCCCATGTCTCGTCGATCACTGAAAGTTACTGCCCAGAAGATCTCCAGCCCGGTCGGGCGAGGAAATTCAACAAAGGCCTCGCTGTCGCGCAGCCGACGCGGTCCGTCCGTCAGCCCCACGCCATGACCACCACCGTCGATAACCCCATCGCGCCGACGACAGCGACGCCACCGACATTCGGCGGCCCTCCCCCCGCCGCCGCCTCGCGGCCGGGGCAACGGGGCCATTTCGGCATCCACGCGCTCCACCATCAGCTCTTCCCGCGGCAGGACAAGCAGGACGCGAGCCTGCCGCCTCATGCGCGCCAAATTATTATTGAGGGGAGCCCGGCGCGTTTAAACGTGTACGAGCCCGAGAAGGTGCTAGTGAGAACGGACCAGCGATACGCTGCCATAAATACGAAGCAGGCGGCTGCCGAGAAGGCCAGGAGGCGCGTGGTATGTCCGCGGAATTTCTTTTAAGGGACCCTTGGATGTGGCTGTTCGTGCCAGGGCCGGCTATGGCATTTTACATTAATTGTCTTCCAGGAAGTCTTCAGAGGCGGCTTCTGCTCAGATGCTAAGGAGCCGTATCGCACATTAGGTATTGACAAGCCCAGTGGACTTGACTTCTGACCCTCGAAAGGCGAGCCCATCATCGACTCCGACGTTCTCGTGTACACGTGCCTAAAAATCGACCCGGCGGCCCTCCATCGCGGCACTCATAACCGCGTCCAGGAAGAGGACATGACCGCCAACGAAGTAAAAACGGGGACGCGGAAATACAAGCTGGGGAATCCTCCAAAGGACGGCAACGGATTTCACAGCATCAAGGAAAAACTAGCCCAGTCGAAGCGGCGGCTAAGGGCTGTGAAGGTACGAAGGGCTCGCTTAACCTCTCTGCTAATTAAATCCGACCATGCAGTACGGCATCCCCTTTACGAGCCTTTGCAAAGATCGGGCCAAGGAGGACAGCGCGAGCAAAGCCGCACGCGCGGGCCCGGAGGTTGAGAAGGCCATCGACTGGAAGAACCTTAAGGTCGACCAAGATCGGCAGGTCTACTACCAGAATCTACTCATTGCCCGAGGAGAGCACGGCGGTTTGAGTCTTATTCTGTACGCCCACTAAGCTTCTTCTTGTTTCTTGGGCAGACTCGTCAAAATCCCGCTCAGGGTCACGCGGGACCGCCGTCCGTGGTGCCCGCCGGCAAACCGTCGCGGACACCCGGCGAACCGCTGAAGCGGCTTCGGTTGCAGCTCTGGCCGCAGCCGGAGATGGGACGCATACGCGGCTCTCCAGCACCTCGCGAGAGTCCACCGATCAACGCGGTAAGTCTCTTCAAATCAAGGCAGACTCCTTTTAAATAGTTTAACTCCCGCATTTAGCTGCCGACATCCCTAACCCCAGCACAAAGCCAGTAACACCGAAGCAGATTGAAGCCAGGCTGGAGATCACGCCATCAAATAGCCAGGCCGAGACGATGAATCGCTACTTCAGTGTCCGCGACCAATTTTACGAACAGCGGCGACGGCTGTCGCAGCTGCTCACCGAGGATTTGAATCGGTAATGGAGTTCAAACCCCCTATGAGGTTAAAAAGAACGCATTTAAACGTTCCCTTCGTTTCTCAGGAAGGACTACGATCGTAAGGCGGAGTTCGTGAGAAAATATCAAGCGTTCCATGTGAGGGAGGACGCCACGTTCGTGGACGACATCACGATCATGAGGCAGACGGCAGCAGTACAGCGGCGGGAAGAGCGGTCGCGCGCCGTGGGGCAGCATCCGTGGTATCGGGACCTCGTCGGGAAGGTGCATGGCGCGAACCGTAAGCTATCAGAGATGGAGCAGCTGATATTGGACAGGATAAGATGGTGCGTTTTGGGACGCCATCAGATGCGTTACCTTCTTTTTTCTGTTTCTCTTCTTGGGCGTCCAATAACTAATGAGGCGTCGTTATCCTTGGGTGTGCGCCAGCATCATCGAGGACTCCCGACCCCTGACGCAGGCGAGCCTCGCCCAGATCATGAGGTTGATCCCGCCGTCCGAATTCTTGAACGACGAGATCCAGCGGATCATCCGGCTCGTCCGCCAGGCCGAGAACATCAGCGAGCGTGACTACCTCGAGGCCGTCGAGATGGCGGGTCACACCATCGTCTCGGCGACATGGACTGAATGATACGCTGCACGGGAGGCGGCCCACGGAGGGACGGCCAGCCGCGGGCCTCGTGCGTTCGGTCTTGTATTCGTTTCTTCGGTCGTGTCATCTGGGTCATATATGCCGAACCCATTTTTGTTTTAAGCCGTTGTTGTATCATTTCTTGAGCCAGGCACTACTGGGCTTGTATATTGCAATAAATACTTCCGTATTCGAACCAACATCGTAGAATTGGCAAGTCATTCAGCAAGCTCCGAGTTCCGGCTCATGATGCTTGTGCCTGTCGTCATCGAACTTTCGTGGTTAGCCTCGGGCACTACGCAAACAGTTGGTAATTGCGCGATTGGGCTTCAACTTCTTCGATTCGATCGGGCTCGTCGGCATGATCGTCCCCCCGAGCGACGACGACGGCGAGGCCATCGTCCGCGCCGTGGCCGCCTACGGACTGGCCCTGTCATCTATCGACGCCTTCTCGGCACCACCACCGCCATCGACATCTGCCACAGCGGGTGTGTCAGCAACTGGCAAGCCCAAGCACCTCTCCGCCTTCCCGGCTGGCCCTTCCTCGCCGCCGTATCTTTCCTCACCGCGGTCGCCAGCAACGCGCTCCAGTGGAAGCCCCCCGAGCTCCGTCGCCACGCGGCTAAATGCGTCCGCAACCGACCCCACATTGGTAGATCCCTCCACGTCGCCCTTGCGTGAGCCACAAGTCGTGGCAGCCTCGTGGCCGAGGGTGGAGGATGCGCAGCAAGCTTCGGCCGCGCTCCCGGTGCTCGTTTCGACGCTGCTGAACGCGGGAGGGGAGTGCTCGCAGAGGATTTGGAGGTTGTGCTCGAAAGCGAGAGAGGCGCTGCCGAATGGCGCGAGGCTGGAGAATCTGTCGTGGAGAATGTTGAATATGAAGAAGATGCGGGAAAAGGAGGGTCGCGGGACCAGGATTTGTTCTGCTAGTGGGATGGAGTTGGAGAGATCCGACTGTTCCACTCGTTCCAGCAGTAAGATGGAACGAAGCGGGGATGAACCAGCCATCGTTCATCTAGACAACTACCAACCGTATTCAAAGCCTTCGCATTCTGCTGCCAACGAGTTTGTGCTTCCGGTGGACGTGGTGAAGTTCGACTCTTCAGCACTTGAGGTTACTTCGCGATTTGTTTTTGGCTTCAAACGAGGAAAGCTGACGCATTTGTGCAGGTCTCCACATGCGAGTTCTCAATAAATGAGCATCAGCCTACTCCAAAACCTGACACCTCTTTCGGCATTGGCATCGGCATTGCTGGCTTAACCTCTGGCGAGATGCTAACCCCGATCAACCCCATCTCAACCACGGACAATATGGCTCTCGACGACGAGTGGATTCGTTCCTTCCTCTCTGCCGACACGCTAGATCCCACGCCGATAACTGCCTCTACCGTCGTGCCATCATCGGGCCCAAGTAATAATAGCGCGTCGCAATATCGCCTCCCTCTACACGGCCTCTCTCACCCAGCACCGCTGCGTCCGCTTTCGACGCGGGTAAACCACACCCACCTCCAGTCTCGAGATGGCGTCGCCATCGAGAGCCCGTCGACAATGATGTCGAAACTTACATTTGAGTCCCCATCGTCGCTGGCACCGACGCTTTGGACCTTCGCCTCATCAACATCGTCCTCGTCCTACACCGCCTCAACCTTCTCTTCCGAGCCATTTTCGAACGGTGCCTCCACACATGTACTGGGTAACGGAAGTGCAGGTGCACTCACGCCATTTACCCACAGCGACGACGCGTATGAGAAGGTGCCTATCAACCCGCCATCACTTCCTCACTTAACTACGAGCCAGCTCTTTTCGTTTGAAAGGCCCGTACCATCTAGCACGCCGCCCGGCGTGCTCGCGCAAACCACAACCTCCTCCGTCGCGGCGAAAACGTCCGCCACTCTCTCGCACGCAGCCAACGCCTTTGAGCCGATGAGACAACATTCTCACGACTTCAACCAACTTATCTCGGCTGTCCCGCTCTCCGCCATCTGGCCTGACGCTAGCCCACCCGCACCCATCGTCACATTCAAGCCCGCTCCGCCCGCCCGTTCTTTCATAGCCGCGACTTCACCACGTAAGCCCGCGGAAGTAGCATCTCGTACCGCTGCCGCCTCAACCGCAACTAAACCCCCTTCCTTGTGTGCCAACTCTTCCTCCGACCCCACCTCAACCATTATCCGCTGCGAGAACTGCCGGACCACCACCACGCCGCTCTGGCGCCGCACGGCCGCGGGCGAAACGCTCTGCAATGCCTGCGGTCTGTTCCGCAAGCTCCACGGCGTCATGCGGCCCGCCGCGATGGCGACTGGCGTCGTCAAGAAGCGCAACCGGGCCAGCAAGAAGAGGGACGGCAGGAATGGTGGACGGCGCTTGGAGGGGCCGCCGAAAAAGAAGGTGGATCCTGCCGAGCTGATGGGCGTGTTGACGCTGGACGGTGGTGACGCGTTGTCGTCCGACGCGACGACGACGACAGCGCTCGGGCACAAGATCCCGATACCGGACAAGCCGGCGACACCCTCGCAGGGTCTCCTCTCGTCGCGTCTCGCGTCCGCTCCGACAACAATGCCAGTGTCGCCGCCCGCGAGCGTCGTCGCGCCGTCGCCCGTTCACTTCGAGTTCACGGACGAGACGCGCTCGTTCACGACGCGGGCCCGCGGGCCCCCCGTGGCGGCTCGCAACGCTTCCACGGTCCCGGCCCCTGTCAGGATGCCGGAGTCGCCGCCCGTGAACGATGCGTGTCGGCCGCCGTTAGGATCGACGGCCGGCGTCAAGCGTGCCAGGCGGGACTCGATGTCGGGCGACGCGGGCGGCGGCGGCGCGGTTCTGCCGCCTGAAGAAATGGAAGTTCTTGTGAGGCAGTTTTTGGAGTCGCAGGGGAGAGCGGGAGGCGTCCCAGTTGATCAGAAAGAGAGGGAAACGGTTGAGGGGACTATCTGTAGGCTGTTAGGCATCGGGAGGGATCGGAAACCGTAGTGACCTTTCTTTTTTGGTTTTGTGTGTATACTGTGCTTCATTTCCTGTCGCTCTCCTGTTCCGCTTTGTTTATCTCAGTTGTGCATATATAACCACTTTTCGCCTTCTCGTTCGTCAATCTTCTCCGCCGTTATTTGCTTATGTGGAGTTTTGCGGTGCTATGTACGCCACCACACTCACATTTAGCCATATCAAAATTTCTTCTATCTATTGGTTGGTTTTGTATACACCCATCCTTGCTTTATTTGATTTCATGACTTTGCCTCACTCTTCTTTTCTCCTTTTTGCCTTCTCAACCGCAAGGAAGAAAGCTGTCACCGTATGACTAAGATCAGTTGTCAAGCGAGTTGTACTGTAGTGCAGTGATGGAAAGTTATCTTAGTAGACATGGGATGGAAAGTATTGAACTTATGATTCGAATGCTCAATACATTAGTTAGTACAAACGCCTCCTCCTTCAATTGCCACATTAAAGCGTGTCATTTCATTGGCAGATATCGCTAAAGGGATACTTAGTGTATGCGGGCTTCCTTGGAGCCCAGCACCTTCGACGAAGCCGCAAGTCCTCCAAGTGAAAGCCCGAGCGAGCGGGTGGCTCCTGATATTCACATTTGAACCCTCACATTCAAGCTCCGCTAATACTGAACTGAACCGCGACCGGCCAACGTCGCGCAGCTCTCCTCGCGCGACGCCGATCGCCAATGGCCAATGCGGCAGTCGAAGCACAAGGCGGCACTCGCGGAGGCCCCACCGGCTCGACATCCGGGCGGGCTGGGCTCTGTCCGCAGATGCAGATGAGATGGCCGTCAAGCCCGTTCACGTGCGAGATCCAACGAACCAGGGTGGAAGGGTGGAAGGATGCAAGGGGGGGTCATGCGCGGTGGAGGATGGGACTCGGCCTTAAAAGCTCCGGGCTCGACGATGGATTCCCTCAACTCCTCTCCCCTGCCGGCATCCACATTCAACTCCTCCCCGCTTCCACGCTCGCCCACCGACTTCTGCAATGGAACTGGGTCATCGATGCATCCTGCCGGGCAGCAAGTCTCCGCAGCCAACCTGACTGAGAGCCCTTCATTTCCACCGTGCCGCTCTCTCCGCAGCAACATCCAACCGGCGCGAACGTTCGTCCCTCAGTCGGCCTCCTCGCTTGGTGATCCTTCTCACGTCATCCTCTGCCATCCATCGTTTGCTGGCGGCTCGCCATTTTCAACACCAGACTTCCATGAAATCGATCAACCAGCAACTACGAGCTTGCAGCGATATCCCGGCCCGGCTGCACGAGCGTGACTGGAGACACGCATGATGGTGGGCCGGTGTTCTTCTTTCGTTGGTCGTCTTTCATTGGCTGCCGTTGTCTCAACTAACAGCCCCTACAACTTTCCTGTATAGTAACATGCATGCGCACATGCCTGCGCACAAACCTCAAATCCGCGTCCGCCGCAGTTCGGCAGTCCGCCTTCTCGCAGGCCGCTGCGGGAGGCCACAATCGATATCGGCTTCGGCACTGCATGGACGGTGAGCAAGTCTTTCTGTACTTTCTCTGCCATGATTTAACACGTTCTTTCTAGCCCCCATTCTTGTAGATTGATGCTGTCAAAAACGTCACCTTCCTGCACCCTCCCCACCCTCCTCTCTCGTTACACTCGCCGTAGATTGATGCTGTCAGCAACGTCACCTTCCTGCTCTGTCCCCATCCTCCTCTCTCTCGTGACCCTCGCCCCTACTACCTCCATACATTGAGTTGGACTGAGCCGGGATTTCGACGGTGCCACATGCCGGTCACCTTTGCTGGTGATGCACCCCTCCTTGTCATAGTGGGAGGGGTATACAGGCCTGTGTGGGAGTTCAGTCGATGGAAGCGTATTGTCCGCCGACGATCTGGGAGTTTTGCGATGCATTATTGCAGAGCAGCTCCTGGTGGTTTCGCTTTGCTCCTTCTCGAGTTGTTGGTGATGGTATTTCCTTTCTATTGTGTGATGCACCGTCGCCATTCCTCTCCTTTTCATATTGCCCCACACTTGAGTAGGCATTTAGAGCCGGGATGTCAACAGTGTCACGCGCCGGTCACCTTCACTGGTGATGCACCCCTCCTTGTTACATTGGGAGGGGTATACAGGCCTTCGTGGGTATACAGTTGATGGAAGCATACGTCCGCCGACGATCCGGGAGGTCTGCTATAGCACTGCTGAGCGACTCCTGGTGGTTTCGCTCTCTTCTTCTGCTCATTGATGGTGGCATAATTTTTTTTATTTGATTTATTTTTTGTTGATGTTGATGCAAACTTTGCTGAAGAAGACATGTGCGAACCTAAATGATCTTCTTTGTGGAAACGAATATATACTCAAATGACCGTCAGCACTTTTATTAATAACTCCACTTACTCGACTATCAGGTGAGAAGCTCATATCTTGGCTCGTTGTTGCGTGCCAGCGTCCTGGAGATTTCTCTTTTATACAATCTGTGAGTGAAAAAACGGCCAAGAAATAAATACTTTCCTACATTCTCTGTTGTTGTTAATCAGTCGACTCGAGATCGCGTCTTGTCAGCCCTAGCTGCCTGAAATCGATATGCAGGCTAACCACGATGAGCACCGGTCCCTCAAAAGATAGTCTGTCCACCATTTTTCTAAGGCTCTTTTGTCCATCTTCCGTTGCATAGTGCGCTATGACCAAAGTACTTTGGTTCCGGGCCCTTTTAGAAAACTCCTCATTCAGCCCACATCATATCATCAGATAAGATGTCCGATATTGAAGATCTCAAGGAAAGCAAGAGAAACCTCAGGAGACTACAATATAGTTGCATAGTGAAAAAGCCAAGAAGCAAAGATATCGAGTATGCCATCTATTCAACTGAAGGGACGCGAGTTCCTCAAGGAGACAAATGTCGAGGAAGAAAAGGAAGCGGCCCGAGATCTTCGATCGAAAGACTGTTTTTTTCTCCAGAAACTCCTCCACTACCTTTCTCGTCTTCGGAAGCGAATTTCCTTCAAGGAAGCCGATCCGCGAAGGCCGGAAACCGAATTGCAAAAGCATCTCCACTATCTCTGGCAACCCCTCGTCCTTCCCTCGACATCGCTCCCCCCATATGTCCACAGACTGCGCATGCCAATTCAATCTCATATCGCGAGATTCGCAGAGAATCTCATGCCTGTAAGGTTCCGCGGCGTCAAGAACTGCCCTTAGGATTCGCACGGCGACATCGCCGTTCTTGTAAGGTTCCTCCAGGGCTAGCGATAGGAGATTGTGGTAGTTGATCTTGAACCCGGCGTTGAGGACAAGGTGACATATATCGACCGTCAAAGCGCTGCTATCCGCCAGATGTCCCCACACATTTAACGTCCCTCTCCATTGAGCAAGGTCGTGGTCGTTTGTGGTTTCAAGGGCCAGCCGCGCGTAATCAACACTGCCCGAGCATAGGGCGGACACAAAAGTGCCCTTCGTCACCCTTGCTCCTTGCTTGACAGCTCGTCGCGCGAGCTCGACCATTTCCGCTTCGCCAAGCTCCTTCATGGCGAAGTGGACCGTGCCCAAACATGCTGTCAGACATGCAGGTTCTTCCGGCAGAATGCGGCGCTCTATCAGCTGCTGTCGGAGTTTGGGTCGGTCGATCAGCCGCCACAGGCTCCCATTTAGCGCAGGGTTGGGGTTGAACGCGTCGAATTCGGTGCCGGGCTCGTACATGTTGCCGGCGATGAAGACGAGGACGGCTTCGTCGTCAAGGCTCTCCGGAAGGACCTTAAACAGGTGGGTCAAGACCTTCAGGAACTCGTTCGACTGGATGCGGATGCCGATGTTTGCGACCGCCTTCATAGTCTCGATGTCGATAGCGATTGATGATTTGTGGGATTTAAAACCCTCCCAGACGCGTCGGTGTGCACGCGGATCAGAACGAATACCGGAGTTTACGCGGCCCAAGCGCTCGACGACGTTCACCAAGCTTCTTGCGGCGGCTACGCCGATGGCATAGGCGCAATGGCGATCGTCCAGACTGCAAGCCCTCCGATCAAGCAGCTCCGTGAGGATCACCATTGGATCCTTGGACTCCTCGATAATACGAACTATCTTCCAGCCGCCACCGACCAGTTTCAATGCCGCTGGGCCCCTAGCGTCGCCGATGATCATGGGCAAAAGGTTCACCCGTCCCCGGCAAAGAAGGTTCACGACGGCCTGGGTGAAGTGATGCCGCTGGTGCCATCTGCTGGTGCGGAATTTGCCGCCGATGTTCGGAGCTGTGCCTTCGGCAATGGCGATGGGCCACGCCTGGAGACATGCGCGTACCCAAGGGTCGTTTTCATCGCCTTCGACGCCGCAAATCCGCTCGAGGAGACCCTCCACTTTGTAGCTCCCGTCTTCATCCCAGTAGTGCTCAGGAACGTTGGGGAGATTGCCTTCCAAGTCCACTTCATCGTCAACGACGTAGTTTTCGGGCCAGACACCATCGGAAAAGAGAAGGGCGAGAAACTCGGGGAGGTCAGGGAATGCGCTTGGATTCTTCAGCACCTTCGGATCGCTTGCGAAGATCTCGATGGCGGGTTGGCCGTTGGTGAGGATCGTCGTTAGGAATTGCTGCCGGGCGCTCAGGGAGGTCCAGCACAGGGTGCGCGTCTCCCGCGTAAGGGTCGAGAGGCGTGCGAGATCGGACAGGCTCGATGCGGCATGGTGAATGACAGGCGCCCAGAGTTCCGGCGGAAGTCCAGTCATTGAGAGGCAGAAGCAAACGAGATTTAGGGACAGCTTTTTGTTAAGTGCTTGCCAACAACTCCAACCCCTTCAAAGCTCGAACCACGGCCTCAGACGATGGCGTCCCCCACTATCCACTATTACACTACGATCTTCATGTCCACCTGTGTTGCCAGCCATAAAGTCCTTCCCTCTTCTTCGCTTCTTCCTGCTCCGCTGGTTCTCATGGACACCTCCTGACATACTCGCTTCCTTTCTTATGTCAAGGGCCCGTTGATCGCCCACGTCAACGTCGCCGACCTTATACGGGTCAACGCGTCACGCTGGCGGTTGCTCTTTCGCAAATCGCAAGAGGTTCTCCGCTTAATTCAATCGCAAATCCAACTTTAGTTCTTGTGCATTAATGTACTTGGCGTGTACAGGGAAGATTACGACAACCAGGGAGTTGAGTTCATCCTATGACCCAACCGATTTATCACCTAATGGACACAAATTCCACTGACAGGCCTTTCGACAAAATAATCGGTTGAGGTCGTCCGGATCATCGTCATATTCATCAAGTCAGCCAATATGTTCAACCAGCACCAAGGCCAGTACGGCGGAAGCCAGTATGGCAGCCCGGCCCCTCCCCCGCCATCATACAACGGCACGCCGCCCATGCAGCAGCAACCGCCCTTCCCCAAGCCCACACGCACGCCGGACGCCTTCGGCCACGATCCTTACCAGCAATCCTCCAC
>JADGJL010000492.1:0-19992 GCA_027600665.1 Irineochytrium annulatum
CTACCTCCACACTACACACAGGCATCACAGTGGCGACTAGGTAGGTGCCAGGGCATTCCTGCTGCATATCCTTTTAACAGACCGTGGTTAGCAAACAATGTTTGAATAAAGTCGAAAAACAAGATATTAATATTAATAGATCTTTTTATGATTAGTGATGGGCTTGTACGCTAAACGAAATGTCAAATCATTAGCATTGGCGTTCGTTCATGGAGACCGTCGAAGGGTATGCCTTCGCTCGTCGGATGCGGCGCGATCGCCTTCGGGCTCGAGCAAGCCGATTTCTCTGTCTCGCGAGCTTTGTCTAATGTCATCGATCCTGTCAGAGATGCAGTCAGGATCGAGGAGGAGCTTCGGAAGTGGGATCAGCAAAAGCGGGCCGAGCGCCGCATCCTCCTCAAGGATGCTAAGTCCGAGCTGCTCCGGCAGCATCTCCTGGAGCTGTATGAGGACATCCTGGCCGGCGATCGCGCCGCAGCCTCGCACCCGCCCTACCACGAGAGGCTCTGGACCGTGGTGTTCTACAACAGGATCGAGGAACTTAGGCGTATTGTCACGGCGGTACGCGCTTTTGACTGACGGGGAGTCTGCTGTCGGCTGACGTTGCTCGTCTAGTGGGAAAGAGAGAAGAACGAGGCGTTGGCGGAGGCCATGGCGGAGATGAACAAGCACCTGGACATGGCAGCCAACTTCTACCGGATTTTCATACTGCTCTTACTCAGTCGGATCGATGATGATATATCTGTCGTCGGCATCGGTATGCATTCACACGCCTTCGTGGAGGATGTAATTGTTGGTCAGACCTCTTCCTGCAGAATAGGGCAGCCATGGACCCCGCAGACATCGACGAGAGAAGGGACAGGTTGTTTAATCTTGTTCATCACAGCATCATTTGTCTTGGGGATCTCGGTACGTGAAATATGTGGGTGGCCACCCCGTCCACGGCTAATGCGAGTTTTGCATGCAGAACGGTACAGGTCAAACTACCGTAAGGGCCAGCCTCAGTACCTTCAAGCCTCGGTACATCTTTACAGGCAGGCCATTCGCGTGAACCCGAACAACGGTGAAGATTCTGCTTCTGCTGTCCAACCGCTGATGATGTATGCACAGGAAAGCCATATTCACAGCTGGCGATACTTGCAATGAATGGAAAGAACTACATCGATGCCCTGTATTGGTATTCTCTAAGGTATATCAATCAGTACAATGGAATATACTCATGGGGTAAAGCATGGCGAATAACTCGCCGTTCCCCGTCGCGGCGAACAATCTTCACTCCTTTCATCGCATTGTCACCGCAAAGATGGACAGCGCCGTAGCGTTGCCGGACCAACTCAGGTTTGTCCTGGGGCTGTTCTACCGTAACATCTGCTAATATCATCCGGCCAGCTTCAGCGAGTCGTCGGTTGCGAACGTCTTCATCCAATATCATCGTATGGTGGTCTTTCCGGAGGACGAGGCGCTTGCGCGCTTGGAGACGTTCGACCAATTCTTCCCGATGCAGAGCGCGGTGGAGAAGTCCTTCACCCGGTTGCTGTCGATAGAGGTGCCTTTGGGAGTCCAGTCGGCGTCGTTGCTTCAGATGCTGGTCATCCTGATCATCGGCTACGTCGACATGAACGCGAGGTTCCAGCGAACAGGTTTGTAGATTTGTCGTTACTTTCTCCGCGGGGTTTCCTTTTCCAATGGCTATTATCAGACAAGGCGAACTTGCGCAACCGGATACGGAGTTGTCAGGTGTTCATCTTGTCGACGATTTTCGACATATCGGTCAAGGTGCTCGACCTCGTTTACGAGTTTTTAATTGGTATCACGGAGGCCCCCTTCAGCCCATTCATTTCGGAGAACGAGAATGGATCTCGGCTGGCTTTGCTGGCGCCGGTCGGCATAGTCAGCGTGTGGATAACGCGAAATCTGGATATCCTATCCCAGTTTCAAAAATATACCACGCAAGAAAGGCCGCTTCAACCGTTTAGCAAGGTTCCTTCGCTTCTGCTTTTCTGTAAGGTGTTTCACTAAACGCGTTACCTCGGCGCAGAAAATCCTTGAGTTCTCTCGGTCGCTGGCAAACGTTGTGAATTGTCTCTCCGCCTTCGCCGACATGGATGGGAGCTTCGAGTGCCTCCCTGAGGACTCTGAGCTGCTTGGGGTGGCGCCGTTACGGTCTTATTACGCTTCGATGTCGCCGCGGTCGATGATGAAGGTTTTGAAGAAGCGGATGATGGCGGAGGAGGAGAAGGGTGTCTTGCGAGTTTCGCGGGTGGCTCATTTGGCCAAGCAGATGTCCGAGTCGAGTGTGAGCAGACCGCTTTGTCTTAGTGAGCAGCGTTCCTTGCCTTGGCTGACTTACTGCTAGACCTGCGACTTCTTCTACTTTGATGACAAGAATGAATCCAAGTTCAAAGTGCGGGATGAGGAGACTCGAGTGCGTAAACTAGGGCTTTCGGGCGATATTTGCTAAATTGATTCCCTTTCCAGAAACAGGAGAGGAGAAACTTTGCTCAGGCCTTAGCGGTTGAACTGCTGAAGGACCAGATCGGCTCTCTCGAGAACTCGCTCTCGCAGTTGAAGGATGAGAATATACCCGTAGTTGTGTTTGATGCGAACTGCTTCGTTTACAACTTGCCCGCCATTAAGTCGGTCCTCATGGACAGGTCTTGCAAAGTGGTGATACCGCAAGAGGGTAATGCATGTCGAAGTAGACATCAGGCTAAACTTATATTCATAGTCGTGGATCAGCTCGACCGGATGAAGAAGGGCACCGCCGCGGCTAACGCCCGCGCTCGCGACGCCATCCGATACCTCGAGCAGCGCTTCAAGTACAAGAGCGACTACCTCGTCGCTCAGCAGGATGGCGAGAAGGAGGACGCCTGGTCCAAGGATGGGAAGGCGGTCGGATCCGTAGTCGGGCGGCCGGACTTGAATAACGAGGGTACGGACGTTGAGGGGGAGGACGGGCGAGAGGACGGTGATCCGGCAGAGCCACAGGCGGTCACGTTCTCCGTCCCTGCGCGATATCGCGACCTCCTGCGGTGTTGTGTATACTACTGGAGGCATAATGTACCCGAGCCAGTGGATAAGGATGATAAGCCGTTCGTGCTGGTTACGGAGGATGACGATCTCTTGGACGTGGCGGCGGCGCTGGGCATGCAGTGCATGCAGGTGCGGCAGTGGAGCCAGTGGATCAAGCGGAGGCGGAGGCGATAAGGCGCCGCGGCAGGTGTATTGTTACATTACGACCGGGGATCGGCTTATCTGATCCGATCGGGATGGCCACGGCCGAAGAGGCCCCGTACTTGGGAGGGGCCTCATAACTCACGTCGAGGGTGCGAAGGGCCGGTATGTAGGTACAGGCTTGCAAATCCAGCATACCGATGATGGGGGGCCGCGACGTAGTGATTTGGGTGGCGCAGGGAGGGCAAATATTCGACGGGGAGAGAGGGCGAGTTTTCTGACTTCACCTTTTCGATGTTGAAGGCAGTAGATGGTCTCGAGCCAAGTAAAGTGCAATAAAGAACCTTATGACAACCTTTCGTCATCCTATATCACTTATTAACGTAACGCCCCGCTAACCTCTGGTCGGCTCTCATTATATTACGAATATGTAATGTCCGTAAGGTAATCGTCGGTGTTAATCGTGTCAAACGTTTTCCAACCTATCTATCGGAGGTAAATAACCACTCCGCTATTTCCCACGCATCCGTATACCCGTTTCTCCTTTATTTCCCTTTCCGTTGAACGCATCTCGAGAATCGGAACAAGCCGTTAAGAAAGTCCATGTAGCGAATCCTGCCGTCCCCATTCACATTCCTGGCGCAAGACGAGTGAGAAAGTTGCTGAGGTCAAGAAGTAAGACAACTCGAGCCATACCACATCTCCGTCAGCCTCAATTGCCACGGCGGATATCCCTCCAGTGTCAACGCATCCGTGGGCCCGCAAAAGACGTACAGCAGCTGCGGCTCCGGTATCCCTGTGAAACTTTAAGTCCTCCATAAAAGATTTGCAATACTCACGAAGCGGATTCAAAAGGTCATCCACCCTCGCGACGTTTATGTCATCCCTCGCGACCTTCCCGTCCACCAGACGTGTGCCCTTCCCGTTCTCGGCCGCCAGCAGTTCGACGGCGCGGATCATCGCACCCTTGCCGTCGCCCTCTCCGTCTAGGACGTAGACCGAGATCGTTTTCTGCGCTATTACGGGGTCTACGTCTTGATGTACACCGTTGCTCCCGTGCCCGCTCGCCCCGTTCGCATTATGCCCATTCGCCGCCTCGGGTTCATGCCCTCGACAGGCACGCTTCCGCTTCCGCAGCTGTTCCTCGTCGCCGTTCGAATACACGCCACTGTCCTCGGTGCCGCCATCGCTGCAGCTGCTGGTTTCCTCGTCATACTTTGCCGAAAACTTTGTCGGCGATGATGGCACACGGATGTTGTCGACGAAGACGTGGAGTTGTGGAGCGGTCTCGGCCGGGCAAAGCGGGTCCATTTGCGCGTAGAATCGGTCGACGGTCGCATGAAGGCAGTCAATGACGGCCTGCACATTCCGTTTGAGGATGCCTAAAATAAATGAACGTGGCCCCGATTAAAACATGTCCATCGCGATCGTGTCTCTCGCACGGGACCCCTCCGTCAATGAGAATTCAGCAGCGCCACACGTACCCTCCTTGTCGTAGATGGACACATGCGCAATCTCCGCGGCCGCGCACCAGCACACGAGATGCGCCAGGTCCGTCGTCATGAGCCTTACAAACTTTCCCTCCTCGCCCTCCCGCCTTTGTATGGCGCCACCTCTACCCTTCTCCTCCCTCCCATATCCTTTGATCCGATCCCGCCCGCGCACGCCGACGAAACCCTGACCACGGGACCGCAGCACGACCTCGGGCCTTAAGATGGCCGCGACGTGGTCCAGCCCCTTCCGCTTCTTCCCAACCTTGTCTGCTCCACCCGTAGATGCGGCATCGTCGCCAGCGAGGATGCGCGCGCACTCGGCGCGGACTACGAGCGGGGTCGACGGGAGCGGGCAGAGCAAAGGCGAGTGGAGCGAAAGAGCGCGAAGGGACTGGGACAGGTTGCAAAAGAGCGTGTAGGCGGCCCAGAGTGTGATCAGGGCGAAGTGGTAGAGGGGCCTGAGGATGATGACGGCCAAGGCGGCCGCGAGAGGGCGTCGCTGCCCTGGAACAGGTGGTAATGCTGACTTCATCGATGCGTCAAAACGTAAAGAAAAGGAAAGTTATCACACACTCACTGGTAGCTGGCGGGTGGTGGGGAGGCGATCATCGAACACCGATCGACCGAGCGTCGACTGCTGCATCGACCGACAGCAGGAACGGCCGTGACCGAGTTGAAGCTGGGAGAGGTCTGGACGTTGGAGGTGGTTGGAAGGTGGTGGTCGGTTGGGATGACCCCGCACCGGGACTCACTTACACCCGTTGCTGGATCATGCTGAGGACGCCGGTGTCGTCTTCATGAATGGTCAGGATGAACATCGCGTCTAAAAGGTCGTTCTTTTCTTCAAACTACGCAACTATGCACACGACACCGACCAGCATATTCTGGGTGTTTGGCGCGTCGAAACCTGCCTCGTCGATGAGCAGGAGGATGTCCAAGATTGCGCGGTGGACTTGCGGCCGCGGTTCATTGTCACCGTGCGTCGGCAACGGATGTGTTCTGAAGGCGCACGTTGCGGGCAGATGGGTCGCGATGGCACGTTCAAGACACGTTAGGAAGTGCCCTCCTTTGCCACTACAGAGAGCTCGAAAAGCGTTTTTAGCCGCTCGACTTCGCGCCATCAAGAGTCAATTCTTCGTTGCAACGCAGAAATGCAATTAGTCTATGTTTCTATCTGTCCATCGAACTCTCAGGAGAACGGTCCCGAAACTTTCAACTTGTTTGGCATCGCTGATGACGACCATGAAATCAAAGCGGATGTTCTAACCCGCGTTGCCTTCAATTTTATACGTCGTAGTGATTTCAGTAGTGCCGATGTTCCGTGCAGAAAGGTCGCCGATTCGCACGGAAGTTCAGGAGGTCGACAATTGCGGGCCGGCCGGGGTGAAGATCCCCCATAACGTCCCAAGTGGAAACTGCTCTCTGGCATCGCCAAATGCCAAGTGGAAGAGGAGTGGATGTCGTCCTGAAGTCAAATTTTGGACGATCGCATTCGTACTTTCTTAGGCTAACAGGCTGGAACATCACGATGAACATCGACACGCTCTTCAAGGTCCCGACGGGGCCCGCGAACCTGGGTGGGAAGCGGAAGCTCCCGGATGAGCCGACCACGAACACCCTGAAGAAAATGCGCGGGAGGGACGATGCGGATGAGGTTTGGCTTGCCTGGCCCACCTGGTGTCGCTCACTGACTCTTTCGAAGGACACGCCGGCCTCGGAGATCAAGTGGGGCGTCGGGGTCGAGTATGACGCGCGACAGGAGAAGGCCAGGAAGCGGAAGGAGGCCGAGGAGGAGGACAGCAGATTCCACGGTGACGGTCTGTCAGAGAAGCAACGCGAGATTATGGAGATTGTGGATGCCGGCGAGGAGGTAATGCTCTTTTGTACACGTCATGTTGCTGAGGGTACGGAAAGACGGCAGCGATAATAGACCTCAAAGCCATGAAGCGCCTCATCCTCCGCTTCGAGCAAGCCATCGCGAAGAACTCGGAGATGCGCGTCAAGCACGCCAACGAGCCCGTGAAGTTCATCGAGTCCGAGGCCGACCTGGACGAGGAGATCCACGCCATGATGCGGTGCTCGGCCAGCCCGCACCTGTACCCCAGCCTAGTTCAGCTGGGGACCGTCGATTCGATCCTGTCGCTGCTTGCGCACGAGAACACGGACATCGCGATTGCGGCAATCGCGCTGTTGAACGAGCTGACGGATGAGGATGTCGTGGCGGACGTGGAGGAGGATGGCGCGGAGGGGATGAAGGCGCTGGTGAAGGCGTTGGTGCGTGCATTCTCTCGTTTTCCTTGTACTAAAGATGTCACATAGCTGGAGAACGAGGCGCTAGAGTTGCTGGTGTCGAACCTAGAGCGAATGAACGAGGATAGCACGGAGGCGGACGACAAACAAGGGGTCTTCAACGCGCTGGGTAAAGGACGTTATTTGCCATCCTCGAAGCTTTCCGCTAACATTATAAAATAGGCGTCGTCGAGAACCTCATCTCCGTCGATCCCACCGTCGCCGAGCTCGTCGTCTCCAAAACCCCTCTTCTCCCCTGGCTCGCGAAACGCGTCAAGGTGAAAACCTTTGACTCAAATCGCCAGTACGCCAGCGAGCTTCTCGCGATCCTCCTCCAAACAAGCCGCGCTAATCGGCTCGCCCTAAACGCTATCGATGGTTTCACGGCCCTGATGCAGGTGATTGCGTCGTTTAAGCGGAAGGACCCCAAGGATGGGGATGAGGTGGAGATGATGGAGAACGTGTTTGACGCGTTGTGCCTGGGGCTGGCCGAGCCGGAGGTAAAGGCCAAGTTTTTGGAGGAGGAGGGCATTGAGCTGATGTTGATTGTTATTCGGTATGTGGCGCCTCTTACGCCGGTGGCCGTCGTCGTGCTGACTTGCTTTGTCTAGGGAAAAGAAGATGGCGAGGATGCGGGCGCTCAAGGTGCTCGACCACGCGTTGACCGGCGAGTCGGGGAAGGCTTGCTGCACAAAATTTGTGGAGGGAGCGGGACTGAAAGCGATCTTCCCGATTTTTATGAAGAAGGGGCTAAAAGCGTATCGGAAAGAGTACAAGTCTCATTCCGAGTCGGAGGAAGATGGTGAGTGCTGAGCGTTTGCAGTTATTTTCTATCACGATGTTCTAATTGTACTCAAGAGCACATCGCGTCGATCTTGTCATCGCTGTTGAAAAACACGTCGGAGCCCGCTCAATTCCTCCGGATAGTCAACAAATTCTTTGAAGGCGACTTTGAGAAGCTCAACAGGCTGATAGAGCTGCACGATCAGTATCGGGCAAAAGTAGCCAACGCGGACCGCCAGTTTGACGTTGATAGCATGGCATGGAGAGATGAGGACGACGACGATGGGATCGACTCGGAAGAGGAGCGTTACCTTAATCGTCTAGATAAGGGGCTCTTCACGCTGCAGCTGGTGGATTTGGTCATTGGGATTCTGGCGGTGCAAGATGCCGAACCTGCGGTTCGTAAGCTATGTCGACGCAGGCATTGTTGACGAAAGCTGTAGGTTGCCAAGCGGATACGGGCGCTGATGCAGAGTAAAGGCGAAGGTTTTGCAAATGTAGTGAGCATATTAGCAGGTAAAATTACTGCTGCGATGATATTATCAGCATAAACTCGATAACTAACGATTTCATTTTGTGCCGCGATTCTGTGGTGTAATAGAATACGTCCAGAACATGGGCGACACGGAGGGAGGCGTCGACAAGCAGAACCTTGGGGAATTGGTTGAACGGTTAGACGCCTTAGATGGTGAGGCCGACCCGTGACGAGAAAGTTTGGATGAGTCAGGACGTCATGCCGCTTCCGATTCGAAGAAGGATTCAATATATCCATTGTCTAAAAAGTCGAATGGGGCGAAGGCGGCTTCGCCTTCAGACAACGGTGTTGTCATCTCGATTGCTACCGCATAGGGGTGATTCGAGTCGATATAGCCAAGCCGGAATATCCACGGTTGAACTACGCCGTCTACGCAGACTTCGATGCCGTCTTCCATTATCTAAAGAAGAACGAGAGTTCGAAAACACACCAAACGAACGGAATGGATGTTCGCCGCCATGCGAGCAAGGAGGGAAAATGAACGTACATCTGTCCGTCCCATCTTGTTATTCCAAAACAGTCTGCCCACTCTGAACTCCAGCCTCACGAGATCCATCTGCAGTCCCAACCCGATCCCCTTGATGTAGCTCTCCTTCAAACACCACAGCCTGAAGAACGCATGCAGCCTCGGGTCTTTGCTCGGATCCCCACGACCCTCCGCGTTGTTCTCGTACGCGTACACCTCCTCCCACTCGCGCGGCGAAAAGTGGGACTTGAAGACCGACATAAACGACGGCGCGTCCTTCTCCCGACCGGCGTCGACCTTTGTCACGTCGCAGCCGACGCGACGCGTGTAGCCTGTGATGGAGGACGCAATCACCCAGTCGCCGTGATGGGAGAGGTTGAAGTTGGGGAGGTCGTCCGGGTCGTCCGGGATAGGTCCAACCTGTCAGTCCCGCGTCAAGCCAAGACCGCCGAGACAAAAACTAAGAAGCGTATGGTACCAGCAATGGCTTCCCGGCCTCGGAACGATCGAGAACAATGTCCCCCGGCGCGGGCGGCGGCGCGTCAGGAAGGAAGACCTGGCGGATGACGTGCCGGATCAGGATCTGCCCGGCCAGGGCCCGGATCTGGTCGGCCTTGAAGTGAAACCTCTGGATCCGCTGCCGCTCGGACTCGGGGAGGGGCACCGAGAGCTTGTTGATCAGGGCCGACGACGGCTTCCAGTCGCCGATCTTGAACGCCACATAGCACTTCCGTGTCATTTGCGAAGGTATCCCATTTTAGTGTTGGGGCCGCGGTCTCATTCATTTGCCTTCCCCCCAAATGGTCCCCAACGCAGTCGGAGGGAGCCGGTGAAGACGCGAGACTTCATGGACGCCATGCACGATCCCGCGCCTCTGGCGGATATTCAAGGACAAGCTCACGACGCTTCCCTCCCTGAGCACGCCCACGTCCCGATCGTGTTCGTTGATGATTGAATAGGTCCGCGCTGAACAGTATTGGATAACCGTTTGAAGTCCATCCTGTCTTTTATACGTTCGTTCTTCAATATTAGTCCGCACGCTGAAAAGTGAGCAGAAAGATTGCGATAGCACATCAGATTACTGCGCACAGACGGGTAGATTTGTTGGATGGTGGCAGGACGAAAGCAATCGCGAAGGCTGCGAAGGATCGAAGGGCACGGGAGGAGAGCAAGGTTCGGACCAGTAGGATTGTGTGGCAATAGTCAGCAATACAGTCGGGTTGAGGTGACATGTCGAGAGCGTGGAGACACGTTTGGATTGTTCCGGCGCGGGGGACGAACATCCAATTCATATATGGCATGGGATGCTGTACAAATTTTAATGGATTGCGGAACAGTAGCAAGACCACCGGTGCATGTCCGGTTCGCCTTCCCCACGTCTCCACTCGCCGATGCAACGCCAACATTCCATCACGGAATGCGTCTTGGGGGGGCACCCGATGCTGGACGCGTGCAGTGATGTTGGATGATTGAATGGGTCCATCGAAACCGCGGGACCAGGAAGGGTGGCGGCGAGTTGCCTCCGAAGGGAGTGAAGAGGTCAGGGCATTAAGGAGGTAAATTGGACAACAGCATGACTCGGAAAAGGACGCTGCAAGCCGATGTGGGAAAAAGTTTGGGTGTACATGACCTCTTCCATTCTGAGTGGAACTGCTGTCAATCCAGCGGAGTTGTATGTCCTCTTTCCTTATATACCCGCTCGCATGCATTCTTGGTCCTACATCAATTAGACGTGCGGGCTGCTTATTGGCATACACGCTCCCTCATTTGCACCTTTCTATTCAGACAATCACGCACGGTGCATTGCATCTGCATCATCAATGGCCGCCGTCGAGCCCATGCCATCTGCAGATTGGCCAACAGAGCACTCGTAGCCCAATCCCAACTAAGGCGTGATCAGAAAGTATCCTCAGCGACCAGCTCCGATCGAAGCCAGAGAGCCTAGATGGCATCCGATCAAGCCCGCCAGGCTGGGCTCCGGGCACCAAGGAGACGGGGAGCTGGCGTCCATAGATCGGCGATCAGGACGAGGAGGGTGCAAGATCGCACCCCCCAGTGAGGTCGGAGAGCGTCGGGGGGGAAGACGCTGCATGATTGAATCGCACGCGATCGCCTCATGCAGGCCCCGATCACATGATATCACGATGGCTCCTGAGGAGAAGACGCAGAAGGCTGAAGTCGGCAGGTGATTACGCCCCTCTCTGCGCCTCGCCCCCTGCCAGCGCCCCATGTAGGGAAATGCAGGTGGGCCACAACGGTTCAGTGTAAAATGGGGCGGAAAGGAAGGCGCAAAGTCGGCATTGATTCAAGCCTGATTTCGACCGGAACGGAGCCCCATCCCATCGCACCCCTCATCGTATTGTCGAATCGATTCTGCGGGAAGTCGTCGCATCGCACCGCTTCCTTTTCGATCGTTTAAAGGTACGAGCCATTGAGACTCCCCCCCTTCCGCCCCGAACTCTCGCCGGCTTCCATCGTCGTTATCCCGTCGTAAGCCCGAGAGAGTATTGCATCGATTGCTCCGACTTAGTCTCGGGCCCACTCTATATCTACTCCCGACTCGTCGTCTTTGTTCGTCTGCGTTCATTCTTCATCTCACCGCTACCGATGCTCAGCTTGGAGGATCCTATCATGGGGGATCAAGGTTAGTCGTCGCTCCCTTCTTGCCGCCTGGGCCTCCCGATGCTCTGGATCTAACCGATCGTGACTCGCTCGCTCGACCAGTTGCCCTTGATGGCGACTCCGTCGCGCAGCCCTCGGCCCTCGACAAGTCGCCCCCGTCCCTCGTCCGCGAGTTTGTGCTCCGATCGCGCGGTAACACCGTCATCACGCGCGTCCTGATCGCCAACAACGGCATGGCCGCCGTCAAGGCCATCCGATCGATCCGGCGGTGGGCGTATGAGACTTTTGGGGACGATCATGCCATCCAGTTCACGGCCATGGCTACGCCAGAGGATCTGGAGGTCAACGCGGAGTACATCCGGATGTCGGATCAGTACGTGGAGATTCCTGGTGGGACGTCGAACAACAACTACTCGAACGTCGACCTGATCGTGGATGTCGCTCAGCGGACAGGTGTTCACGTGAGTTTCATCGGCAAATATAGGAGTTGGTGAAGGACTTGGAGCGCCCTGGGCTGTCGACGTTGGGGTATCGCTGCGCGGAGCGCAAGGACATTGATCTGGGGTTGATAGCACCCTCCCACTTCAGTCGTCATTAGGACACTCCGTCTATCCTGGCACTTGGGTTCTACATCGTGTTCTGCCGTCGTTGTTTCGGGTTTCGGACGTGAAAGTCTAGCACCTCTGCGTTTCACGGACTGTTAACCCCTCGACCTTATCCCGGACAACTCCGTCCGATTACTAACCTCTTCCACACAGGCCGTCTGGGTCGGGTGGGGCTTTGCCTCCGAGAACCCCGTCCTCGCAGACAAGCTGACCGCCATCGGCATCGTCTTTATCGGCCCCCCCTCCTCCGCCATGCGCGCCCTCGGCGACAAGATTGCCTCCACTATCGTCGCCCAGTCCGCCAAGGTGCCCTGCGCCCCTTGGTCCGGCACGGGCATCACCGACACCACCATCGACGAGAACGGCCACGTCGCCGTACCCAATGACGCCTACCGCGCCGCCACGACCCTGGACGTCGAGGAGGGCATCCAGCACGCCGCTAGGATCGGGTACCCGGTCATGATTAAGGCGTCGGAGGGCGGAGGTGGTAAGGGTATCCGGCTCGTCGAGAGCGAGAAGGACTTCAAGATGGCGTTTGAGCAGGTCGCGAGGGAGATCCCTGGGTCGCCCATCTTCATCATGAGGGTTATTAGGAACGCGAGGCACTTGGAGGTCCAGCTGCTTGCGGACAAGTATGGGAATGCGATCGCGCTGTTTGGCAGGGATTGTTCCGTGCAGAGGAGGCATCAGAAAATTCTGGAGGAGGCGCCCGTGACCGTTGCGGATGCGGAGGCGAGGACGAAGATGGAGCAGGCTGCCGTTAGGTTGGCCCAGCTTGTCGGCTACGAGTCCGCTGGTCAGTCTAGCCTTCAATTTCGCTTACGTCCCACTCGCAGTTACTTACAATGGGATGACCTTAGGTACCGTCGAGTACCTCTTCGAGCCGGCGACGAAGGATTTCTACTTCCTCGAGCTCAACCCCAGATTGCAAGTCGAGCACCCCACCACCGAGATGGTGCGTTGTTATATTCTTCTTGTTGATTTGGTATGATTCTCATCGTTTGTACTATTAGGTTTCAGGTGTCAACATCCCGGCCGCTCAGCTCCAGGTGGCTATGGGTATCCCCCTTAGCTGCATTAAGGAAATTCGTATCCTGTACGGTGCCACCCCGACCGGTACCGCGGACATCGACTTCGAGTTCGCCAACCCGCAGACGTACCAGATTCAGCGGAAGCCTTCGCCGAAGGGCCACGTCATTGCCGCCCGTATCACCGCCGAGAACCCGGAGGCTGGCTTCAAGCCCAACTCCGGCAAGGTTCTCGAGCTTAACTTCCGCTCTAACTCAAACGTCTGGGGTTACTTTTCCGTTAACTCCTCCGGCGGTGTCCACGAGTTCGCTGACTCTCAGTTCGGCCACGTCTTCTCGTATGGCGAGACCCGGACGGACGCCCGGAAGAACCTGATTATCGCTTTGAAGGAGCTTTCCATCCGTGGTGACTTCCGGACTACCGTGGAATACCTGATCAAGCTCCTTGAGGCCGAGGAGTACGTCAACAACACCATTACTACCGGCTGGCTCGACGCCATTATCGCCCAGAAGGTCGAAACCGAGAAGCCCGATTCCATCCTGACGGCCATCTGCGGCGCCATCGTCAAGGCTAACGCCGCCCTCGACAACGGCACGCATGAGTACCGCCGGGCCTTCGAGAAGGGTCAGATGCCCGCCAAGTCCCTCCTCACGACCAAGCACGTCGTCGAGTTTATCAACTCTGACATCCAGTACAAGATCACGGCCCAGCTCACTGGCCCGCAGACCTACATCCTCTCCGTCAACAACACGTCCGTCACGGTCGATGTCAAGAAGCTCGCGGACGGGGGTCTCCTTATCTTGCTTGACGGAAAGACGCACGTTGTCTACGCCAAGGAGGACAGCCACTCCACCTCCATGACGCTTGACTCGAAGACTTGCATCCTCGAGAAGGAGAACGACCCCACGCAGCTGAGGTCGCCTTCGCCCGGCAAGCTCATCAGGTTCCTGGTCGATGAGGGCGCGCACTTGAATGCGGGTGACGCCTACGCAGAGATTGAGGTCATGAAAATGTACATGCCGCTCATGGCGTCCGAGAGCGGAACCATTAAGTTCTTGAAGCCGCCGGGCTCGACGCTCGGGAACGGCGATGTGGTCGGCAGGCTGAGCTTGGATGACCCGTCGCGAGTCAAGAAGGCGGCTGCGTTCATCGGAGAGCTTCCGGCGTTCGGGTGAGTGCTTCTTGGAGTTGCGTTGCTTTACTTGCTGTATCTTAACTTCCTTTCAAGTCCTCCGCAGTTCTTTGGTGACAAGCCTCACCAGAAATTCCGCCAAGCCCTTCACAAGGTCGAAATGGTCTTGGATGGTTACGAGCTCGCGGACGAGATCCCTGCGCTTGTGCGCGGCCTGATTGAGACCCTGAACGAGCCTGATCTGCCCTTCCAGGACATTATTGAGGCCCTCTCTTCCCTGGCTGGCCGCATTCCCCCCAAGCTCGATGCTGCTATCCACGAGCACCTCGAGGTTGCCCGCGACGCGAACGAGCCCTTCCCCGGCGAGAAGCTATCGTTCTTGATTGAGGAGACCCGTGGCACGCTTGCGAAGGACGACCTCGCCCAGTTCAACGACCGCATCCGCCTCATCCAGGATATTGTTGATAAGCATACCCACGGCGCACGCGCTTTTGAGAGGACCATCATTTGCGGCCTGATCGAGCGTTACCTTGAGGTCGAGGAGTTGTTTAAGGACCAAAGGTACGAGGACGTCCTCCTTATCCTCCGCGACCGGTACAAGACCGAGGTGGATAAGGCGATTGGGTACGTCCTCGCCTACTCCAAGTCCGATACGCGGTCAGACCTTATCCTCTCCCTTCTCGACTATATCCGCTCCGACAACGAGGGCGGCGAGCAAAACAAGGCCGTCTTTTCGCCCTACTGCAACCGCCTCGCCGAGCTCCACAGCCCCACGACCGCCAAGGTTTCGCTTAAGGGCCGCGAGCTGCTCATGTACTACCAGCTGCCGACGTACGAGGAGCGGCACGCCGAGATCTTCGAGGTCCTCGAGTCCGCCGTCACCAGCGACGACTCGTTCGACTACTCCCCACTCACGAAACTCATCACGGCCAACCACGCCATTCTCGACGTCCTCCCATCGTTCTTCTACCACGAGAACGTCTCCATCCGCGCCATGGCGCTCTACACGTACATCCTGCACACTTACCAGGCGTACACTGTCACGTCCGTCAAGCACAACGTTACGGCGAACCCGATCACACTGCAATGGGACTTCGTGCTTCGTCAAGCCACCCCGGGCAGCGAACAGTCCAAGAAGGGGTCGCAGAATTTGTTGAGACAGTCGATGGCGCCCAACTCGCCTACGGTGTCGAACGGGTCCCTCAACTCTCCGTTGGGCAGCGCGAGCCGCATCAACATCAGCCTTACGGACTTATCGGAGCCGCCGAAGAAGGCTCCGGGTCTGTCGAGGAACGTGAGCGGGTCGAGCACGAACCTCGCTGCCCCGCTCTCGGCCATGTCGAACTCGAACCGCATCAACAGTTTCTCGGACTTCTCGTTCGTCAACATGGACTATAAGAGCAACCGCAAGGGTCTCATGTTCGCGTTCGAGGATGTTGCTGAGCTCGAGGCGAACCTCTCGTCCGTCATCGGCAAGTTTGCGGATGACCTGCGTACGACGGCAACCAGCCGTCGTGCCATCGTCAACGTCATTAACGTGGCGATTTTGGGCAAGGACGAGATGCTCCTGAACGATGACAAGGCGAACGAATACTTCTCCGGTCTCATCGACAACCTCGGCGCGAGCCTCCGCAACCACTGCATCCGTCGCATCACCTTCATCGTCATCCGGGCGAACAAGTTCCCTCGCTACTTCACGTTCAAGGAGCAGGACGACTACAAGGAGGACCCCGTCATCCGTCACATCGAGCCCGCTATGGCGTACCAGCTTGAGCTGCAGCGGCTGGTGAACTTTGACATTAAGCCGTGCTTCATCGACAACCGTCGTCTCCACATCTATCATGCCGTTGGGAAGAAGAACCCGGCCGACCGCCGCTTCTTCGTCCGCGCCATCGTTTACCCCGGCCAAGTCATGGGCCGTGTCTCGACGAACGAGTTCCTTATGTCGGAGGGCCACAGGATCCTGAACGACATTCTTGATGCCCTCGAGATTGTCGGGACGCGGTACCCGAACACGGATTGCAACCACCTTTTCATCAACTTCGTCCCCACCTTCTCGCTCGACATGAAGGCTATCGAGACCGACCTCAAGCAGTTCGTCGACCGTCACGGGAAGCGGCTTTGGAAGGCACGCGTCACCACGGCCGAGGTCCGGTTCATTCGCCAAAGCTCGAATGGGTCCGCCAAGCCCATCCGTTTCATTCTCTCTTCCGTCTCCGGGTTCGTTACGAAGCACGAGGCGTACCAGGAGGTCAGGGACGCTACGGGCATCCAGAGGCTCATGTCGCTCACCTCGCCGCCAGGCAGCCTGCACCAGCAGCCCGTCGCGAGCTCGTACGCGCTCAAGGAGAACATCCAGCCCAAGCGGTATAAGGCGCACTTGATGGGGACGACGTACATCTACGACTTCCCGGAACTGTTTAGGAAGGCACTGGAGAGGTCGTGGATTAAGTACGGAGATGGGATCGTTAGCGTGCCGATAAGGATTATGAACGTCACAGAGCTGGTGATGAACGAGCAGAAGGAATTGGAGGAGGTTACGAGGGAGCCTGGTTGGTATTTTATTTCTTGATGTTGTGAGCGATCTCCGTTTTTAACGTGCGATTGTGTAGGATTGAACAACATCGGCATGGTGGCGTGGAACATGCAGCTCTTCACGCCCGAGTACCCCGAGGGCCGAAACATCGTCGTCATTGCCAACGACATCACCTTCAACATCGGGTCCTTCGGCCCGCTTGAGGACGACCTCTTCTTCAAGGCCTCCGAATACGCCAGGAAGAAAGGCATCCCGAGGATCTACATCTCTGCGAACTCGGGCGCGCGCATTGGTCTCGCTGACGAGGTTACCAAAAACTTGCGGGTCGCGTGGATTGACGATGAGAAGCCCGATATGGGCTTCCGGTACCTGTACCTCGACAACGAGGGCTACGCTGACCTCGTCACAAACGCAGCGGTGCCGTCCGTTACGACGGAGCAGATCATGGAGGACGGCGAGCTGCGCCACCGCATCATCGATGTCATTGGCGAGACGCATGGTCTTGGCGTGGAGAACTTACAGGGATCCGGCATGATTGCGGGAGAGACGAGCTTGGCGTACGAGGAGATCTTCACTCTGACTCTAGTAACCTGCCGATCAGTCGGTTAGTCTTATTTTTATTTTGCATGCCCCCAGTGAACGCTTCTTAATTGTTTATGTTAGGTATCGGCGCCTACCTCGTCCGTCTTGGCCAGCGTACCATCCAGGTCGAGTACACGCCGATTATCCTGACAGGTGCGGCCGCCTTGAACAAGGTTCTTGGTAGGGAGGTCTACACCTCCAACCTCCAGCTTGGTGGAACGCAGATCATGCACAAAAACGGCGTGTCCCACCTTGTCGCCCCCAACGACATGGCCGGCGTTAACGAGATTCTCACCTGGCTCTCCTACGTGCCAAAGAAGAAGGACGCTCCCCTCCCTGTCCTTCCCGTCGCCGACTCGGTCGACCGGCCAATCGACGTGGAAATCTCTTCGGGCCCGTACGACCCTCGTGTCTTGCTTGCGGGCGAGGTGGGAGAGGACGGCGAGTGGTATTCTGGATTCTTCGACCAGGATTCGTTCAAGGAGACGCTTGGCGGGTGGGCGAAGGGTGTTGTTGTCGGCAGGGCTCGTCTTGGAGGTTAGTTATTCCATTCATTTTAACAGTTGTCGGATCGGAGACTAACCTTTCATTCAATAGGTATCCCGATGGGTGTTATTGCGGTTGAAACGCGTGCCACCGAGTCGGTTATCTACGCCGACCCCGCCAACGGAGACTCGAATGAGCAGACAGTCGTTGAGGCAGGTCAAGTGTGGTACCCGAACTCGTCCTTCAAGACGGCACAGGCTATCAGTGACTTCAACAAGGGCGAGCAACTCCCGCTTATCATCTTTGCGAACTGGCGTGGGTTCTCCGGCGGCCAGAGCGACATGTCGAAGGAGGTGCTCAAGTTCGGTGCCAATATCGTCGACGCCCTCCGCGACTACAAGCAGCCCGTTTTCATCTACATCATCGGCGAGCTTCGCGGCGGTGCTTGGGTCGTCCTCGACCCCACTATCAACCCTGAGCATATGGAGATGTACGCCGAGGAGAACGCGCGGGGCGGTGTTCTTGAGCCCGAAGGTATCGTCGAGATCAAGTTCAGGAAGCCCCAGCTACTCGCCACCCTTGAGAGGCTCGACCCGACCTACAGGGAGCTTAAGCAGAAGTTGAAGGACGCGGCGCTTACGAAGGAGGTGCGCGCCGACCTCCAGGGCCAGTTTGAGAGGAGGGAGAAGCAGCTGCTGCCCGTCATCCAGCAAGTCGCCGTCCAATTCGCTGACCTGCACGACCGGCCGGGCCGTATGTTAAAGAAGGGTGCCGTCAACGCCGTTATCAGCTGGCAAAACTCCAGGAAGTTCTTCTACTGGCGGCTTCTCCGGAGAATTTCGGAGGAGTCCGTCATCAAGGAGGTTATGGAGGCCGATGGTGCCAAGACCAGGAACGGTGCCAAGGAGCTCGTCTCATCCTGGTTCGCGGAGGACAGCGGTCGCGGGGCGGCGTCGGCGGCGACGCAGCAGAAGAAGAGCTTCTTCCAGATCGACGAGGAGGACCACGAGGGGGACGACAACGCCGGCGGGGACGTCGAGGTCGTCAGGTGGTTAAACACGAGGCGGGCGGCCATCACTCAGCGGATCTCCAAGATCAAGACGGAGAAGCTGAAGTCGAAGGTGGAGGAGATTGTGAGGCAAGATCCGCAGGCGGCGCTGGAGGGTTTCTTGGCTGTCGCGAAGTCACTCGACGCCGAAAGGAGGCGGTCGATTCTGGACGCTTTTTCCCGCATCTAATTTTATGACGTAGTCTTCTGATTTTGCACCCTTTGTTTTTTAGATTTATGTTCTGCTGTTGCTGAACAGGGCTATGTGACGTCTTTAGCCAATTTTCTCAAGTTTTTTTACGCTCATTTGTATGATCTTTGCCATTCATTGTTCAATAAAGTTGATGTGTCACTGTACGCGTGTCATGCTTTAGTCCAACCGGCACGGTGAAGATACCTTGCTGGCTGCATACTTTATTCTGAAAGACCCCATTGGAACGGAGACCACCCCGACGCAGTCAGTTACACTTGAGGCTATCAAAATAATCTGCGGGAACCTGTCCACCAACCATTCCTTAGCCCAACCAAATAGGAAGACACAACGACTGTTGAATCCAAGACTTTAATCCTGCACCGAAAGACTAGGAAAGTGCGAAGGACGATGATGTCACACTTTTGGACTCGTTGTGTCCAGCAAGAGGTTGGCTGTGAAGCGAGTGGGACAGCGGCTGCATATGCTGCTCACACAAAAAGCTCTAGATGATGCAGCCCCAAAAAGAAAAAAATAAAAGTATGCCGCCTCTGTGGATCGAACACAGTACCTTAGCATCTTCAGTGCTACGCTCTCCCAGATGAGCTAAGGCGGCATGTCAGCTAAACTCAAAAGTGTCTACTCGAGCAAATTTTCATTTTGGCACTTATAGGAAAGGCAAATTTGGTATTTGTTGACAAATGATGCTTTATTTTCCATTGTAAAATCACAGCATTCTAGTGAATCTAAATGGTCCGTTCGTTCTCTGCTCACAAACTCCTTTGATGCGCTCCTTCGAGCTTGACTCCATAGGACGTGGCGACGATGTTGGTCTGTGAAATAGCCTGTAAGTATGCAGTGACAAGGCTGCAAAGCCTGTCATTGGCGGGGCGTAGGACGTGTCCTCCGTCACGATCATCGTTGTTTGCCTGGCCTGAAGAGATGCGTTCGTCACGGTTGCGTGTGCAAATGAGCGAAGATGTATATTACAAAAGACTGCTTAATCCATTGAAGTAATACCC
>JADGJL010000493.1:0-19992 GCA_027600665.1 Irineochytrium annulatum
CCTAGTGGCAGCCTCCAGCCAGGTATAAAACACCTGTCTGCTGGAGGTGGGAGGTTCAGTCCCTCCATCCCATCCTATCTCGTCGGCTTCCTCCACTCCACCGACACTTCACCTTCGGACACGCGTCGGGACTCGCTTAAGCAACCCTCCGAGGACGAACAAGAGCGATAACAACAACGCTCACCAGCAACATAAACCAAACGGTCACAATGGTCACAACGGCAACCAAAACAGCCAGTCCTTTCGCGGGCACGCCGGCAACTCCGGCCCAGCTAATAGCGGCAACGGCCATGCCAAGCCGACGCCCAAGGACGACCCGATGGAGCTCGGCAACGTCAACACCTCAAAGCCTGTATACCGCAAACTTACAGACTCGGAGAAGCAACAATACGCGGACAACGGCTGGTGCACCTTCTGCAAGCGCAAGAACCATGTCATCGCCGACTGCCGCAATCCCCGCAAGCGCAGCAGCCCAAACCCCGACTACAAGGGGAAAGAAGGGTCAATAACGTCCAAGACTCTTCAACCTCAACCAACAACCAGTAAACTCACGTCCGCGCCTTCAGCAACAGCCGAACCGTCTACCAAGACCACCGAGTACCCGTCACCGCCTACCAAATCGTCACCTCCCGCTAGCCAAACGCCTGATCAGCAATCTGTGAAAGGAGGACTGACGACGCTCTCACCTGTAACACCGCTATCACCGACGGCCCGGGCCCCATCCGACTCGCCGCCGCGTCCATCACAGTTGACACCGTCTCCAAGCGCTTCGTCAATCTGTCCCATCAAAGATGATAAGTCCCAACAACCGACTGCAATCAACCAGCTCCGGGATTATCATACCTCAAAGAAAGCAATCCCGCCGTCCGACCTCCTCGTTGCCTCCGTCTCGATTTGCGGCGCCCAAGTCAAGATCCTCTTCGACTGCGGCGCCACATCTGATTTCATCAAGGAGTCACTTATCCAGCGACTACCTCCTAGTGTTCGCAGCGGATCGGACCAAGTCCGAAATCCGGTCCGATCCGGTCCGAAAATCCGGACTCGGATCGCCAATTTTCCAGGTCCGAGTCCGATTTCAGTCCGACTCGGATTATCCGACGGATCGGATAATCCGAGTCCGAGTCCGTCGGATCGGTGAGTGGCGCAGGTTTCCAGTCCGTCGGACTTGGACTGGAAGCCTGCGAAAGTCCGTCGGATGGCTGAAAGGCTTGAAAAGTCCATTTTTTTAGTCAATTCTGAGCAAAATCACCCATTTTCAAGCCATCGCGAGCCGGATCTGGTCCGAGTCCGATCCGAATCCGGTCCGATCCGTTGCCTCGGATCGGACTGGATCTTTGCTATTTCCCAGTCCGAAATCCGACGGATCGGACTCGGACCGAGCGTTTTTGCAGTCCGACCCAATCGGATTGGATTCGGACCATCAAAAACCCAGTCTGAGTCCGACGGACTTTTGTCCGAGTCCGATCCGATCCGGTCCGTGCGTAGTACCTCCTCAGCTGGCCAGTCTCCGGGCGAGGATATCAATACCGAGCTCGCCGACGGCACTACCCGTATCGGCGCGTGTCTTCAAGCCATTCCACTCCGCATCCGCCGTAACCGGACCGAGTACAACGACCAACGCGATTTCATCGCCGCTCCTATCATCTACGACATCATCCTAGGCAAGAGATGGTTCAACCAGTTCAACCCGGCCATCAACTGGCCCACGAACACGCTGAAGTTCCTCGACCACACTTGGGTTTGTGACGACCAGCGACGCACGGTCCTCGGCGACACCATTAACACTGTCAAGGATCTGAACAAGGTTATTCGCCAGGGCCCGGTCCAATGGTACGCGTGCTTCCTCACCGCCATGACCAAATCCGAGTCCATCAACTTCACAAGCGATGGCGGTCCTTCTAGCAGCACGGCGCCCCCGCCAACCATGACGGTAGCCGAGGCCAATGCCAAGGACATCTCTGCTCTTGACAAGCTCCCACCAGCCATCAAGACGATGGTCAACCAATATCCAATACCGTTTGCTGAGTTCAAAGGAATCCCACCGGCTCGACCGTTCGACCACAAGATCGAGACCACGCCTGGGGCAGATCCACCTCACCGCCCAATCTATCCAATGTCAGCCGAAGAACTCGAGCTGCTCAAGAAGGAGCTCACCCACCTTCTTGCTAATGGCCGGATACGCAAGTCCTTATCACCATATGGTGCTCCCGTCTTCTTCGTTCGACAGACCGACAAGCTCCGACTAGTTTTCGACTACAGAGCCTTAAACAAAATCACGGTCAAGAATCGTGCGGCCCTACCCAACATCCAGGAAATCCTCGACCGACTCCGGTCTGCACGATACTTCACCAAAATTGACTTGTCGTCAGGTTTCCACCAGATACAAGTCGTCAAAGAAGATCGGCGCAAGACAGCTTTTCGTACCAAGTACGGCCACTACGAATGGACTGTTCTGCCCTTTGGGCTATCAAATTCACCCGCTACATTTCAATCAACCATGAACGAGATATTCCGAGAGTTCATCGATGACTTCCTCACGGTGTACATTGACGATATCCTCATATACTCCAGCACCCTCAAAGAGCACCATCGCCACATTCAACAAGTCCTTGAGCGCATGACGGAGCACAAGCTCCACACTCAACTCCACAAATGCTCATTTCTGCAGGAAGAAATGGATTACCTTGGCTATCACATCACCCGGAACTCAATCTCCGTCCTGCCTATCCGCACACAAGCCCTTAAAGAATTCGAGAAGCCAACGTCTGTCACGGAGCTCAGATCCTTCCTCGGGCTCATCAACACAGTCCATCGCTTTGTACCCGGTCACGCCGCCCTCGTCGCCCCTCTGAGCGATCTTCTAAAGGGAGCCGACCAGAAGAAAGGCTCCAACGCAACGCTCGCCTGGACGCCGGAACTCGACGCCGCCTTTGCCGAGATCGTTGACGCCCTGGCAAACCCCGACTCATTAGCAATGTTTGATCCTAAAAGGCCCGTTCACCTGTTCACCGACTGCTGCGGATCGTTCGTCGCCCAAGAACACGACGACGTCCTTTGTCCCGTCGCCTACGGCTCTCGCAAGTGCAACACGGCAGAGTCAAACTATCACCCATACATGGGCGAGATTCTCGCCCTCGTCGAAGCACTACGCGTTCATCGCCACTACCTCCATGGCTTCGACGTCTATCGTTCACACCGACCAACAGTCACTCCGCCACATCCTCACGCAGCCAAAACTAAAGCCAGTCCACCACCGTTGGCTTGCCGACATCCTGTCACTCGACTTCAACATTGAGTGGACGCCCGGCGAGTGGAACAAGGTCGCCGACGCAATGTCGCGGCGCACATACCAACAGTCCAGAGCTACATCCACACACGACACACCCGGCACGGAACCACTCATGCTCAACAACATCATCAGCCTCCAGACACCACTTCTCCGCGACGTCGAACGATACCTTAGCGAAGATCCGTTCGCCAAAGAGATTAAGCCATTCCTTGATCCTGCGCATGATCACGACGTCAAACCTGCTCCGGCTCACCTGCGGCATCTCATCCCAAGATACTCCTTGCATAACGACCGACTTTTCTTTGAAAACCGTCTCTACGTGCCTCCGCAGCTACGCACGCGTCGGATCACCCTAGCTCACGACCATCCAAACATCCACAACAACTGGGAACGGATGTCTGAGCGTCTCGTTCGCAACTTTTACTGGCCTAAGATGCATCAACAAGTACGCCATTACGTCCGCCTATGCGACTCATGTCAACGACACAAGACACCGCGACACGCACCTTACGGCCTCCTCAACCCGCTTCCTGTCCCCGAGGAACGCTGGGACACAATCAGTCTCGACTTCATGGGACCGCTCTCCCCTGATAAGGGCTATAACGGCATCACCGTCGTGGTCGACTACGTCAGCAAACGAACTCACGTCTACCCGTGCAAGACCTACGACTCGGCCGCCACCGTCGCCAAGCGCTTCATCGCTAATGTCTGGCGCCATCACGGCCTTCCACGCCACATCGTCTCGGACCGTGATCCCAAATTCCTCAGTAAGACTCTGCACCTCGCTCAACATGCAACAACACATGTCGACGACCGCCCATCCACAAACGGACGGTCAAACGGAGAACAAGAACCAGTGGGTTATCGCCACCCTCAGATCTCTCGTCGACGACCACCCGGACGCATGGGCCCCCCAGCTCGCCGTCCTTGAACACGGCATCAATGATACAGTCACGATTACCGGTTACACGCCCTTTTACCTCGACACTGGCCGTCACTCGACCAGCATTTTGACATCGACTTACCTGCCCGACCCGGCCTGACGGCCTCGAAACTCGCCACCAACGTCCGCATAGCTCGTGACATCATCGCTGATGCCAAAGCCAAGCAAGTCGAGTTCGCCAACCGACGCCGCATCGCCGAACCTTTCCGTGTCGGCGACCTCGTCCTTCTCACCAACGAAGACGTGACGCCGCCGACCGAGCGTCACTACCCAACGAGCAAGCTAGCGCCCGTCTTCTCCGGTCCATACAAGATCCTCGAGAAGATTGGCCACTCGTACAAGCTCGACCTTCCCACAAGCTGGAAAGTCCATCCAGTTTTCCACCCAGAAAAACTCCGACCCTACTACTTCGACGACGAAGACCCGCTCGCTCATCCTCTCGCACGTCTTCCCATCGGTTCCCGCATCATCGAAAAGCTACTTGCCGAACGCCAATTCGGCTTCACCAAACATACCCCTAACGGCCGAACGCAGTTCCTGATCAAGTTCCTCAACCATTCACGCGTCTTCAACGTCTGCATGAACGCCAGTGACCTGCCAGACGAGCTCATACGCGCGTTCCGCGCTTCGAGGGGGGATGTGACGATATTATAGTTATTATCAAAACTTACATTATCAGAACCCACATTTTAGTCCTGAATTTTATCGCCCAAAGTCCTGTAAATTTCGCCTCCATCTTCGCCTCTATTCTCGCCTTCATTGGTAAATCCATTTCTAAGCTACATCCGAACCTTTGCAAAGATGCTATTTGTCACTCCTTATTGCTATATTTGTCACTCCTTATTGCTAAGCTAGCATTCTGTTCTTTTTACTTAAAAACCCGCTACCTCTTTGTGTGCAAGCAGAACATTTTACAATACAGAAATCTATTTAAAAACTCAACTTCGATGAAACCCGCCCTTTCGGCCTTCGTTCCGTCACACTATCGCTCATGGACACATGGTGGCCTGTGCCAACGCTCGCCGCGGCTTCGGCCACCGTATATTTGACCTTAGCAAGGCGAGGATTGCCGGGTAGCGTCACCGGTGTCATCGACGTGGCGGCGCGCTTAAAAATCCTCTCTAAGACCCGGAACAACGACTCCATTCCATTCAATTTCAGGTCCTCCAGCGATGCCACGAGTTGCCCGCTACCAGGAAACGGAGCTTGTGCCTTGACAAAGTCCTTGAAGCTGTCCGTCGCTTCGCGCTTATCGAGGGTTTTGCCGGGGCCGTCCCTCACCAACGTCGAGATCTGAAGGTTAAGCCAGCGCAGGTAAATGTTGTCGTCAGGGTAGCGTTCGGAGCTAATTTCATCTTTCAGGATGTAGTGCCATCCTAGCCTCAATCTCGAGAAGCAGGGCCCCTTTGATTTCTTGTGCTGGATGATCGCAGTCGGGACACGCTCCTCGGTCCATCCACAGATCACGCAGACAACAGCCACGGCGGTCTCGCGAGGACGTGGTTGGCGGTTCATTTCGTTGACGGCTTCCACTCCCACATCAACTAACGTTTCGCCCACCTTCAGCTGCCTCCCCGTCTCCTTCAACACATGCTTCCCCTTCGCGGCCATCATGTCATCCCGGAGGGTCTTCTTGGCGGCCTTGATGGCCTCCAGGCATTCGAGGAATGGCCGCCGACTCCATGTGAGATTGGCGCGCTCGATCGTGGCGACCATGCGCATTAAGACTTGCTTCTGGTGATGGCCGTTGTACTCAGGGAAGTGGAGGCGGATGGGGATCTCGGCGGGAGTGGTCTTTGTTTGAAGGTCAGGGGCTGTTGACGTGAGCGTTTGATGGAGCGAGGGGAGGACGGGAGGTCCGAAAAAAAAAAAACAATTGACTGCGGGATGACGGGACCGTTCCACCTGAGAGGAGGGCCTGAGTTTTCACAGCTAACGCCTTTTTTCTCGTTGGGCTTGAACAAGATTGCCGTCGCCCCCATCGCCACCAGAGCGGCCTGACATTGTGTGGTTAGTGTTGGTATATGTTTTCTTATGTAGTTGTACCAGAACTAACTCTTGGATCTTCCTCAGCAGCGGGCTGCCGTTGTACTTAACGGCCAAGTCCACGAGTTTCTCCTCCCCACGTTTTGCCGGGTTGGAGCCGCCGAGGACGTTCAGGTAACTTCTCGCATTTTGTCTTGAGCAGTTTGGTCGGTTGTAAGATGCAAGTATCGCAAATATCCAGGGTCGAACCACCAGACGATCGTTGTGAACGTATGGGACCCGTCCGGCCGCTCCACCCTCACAACGCAAGCGTTGCCGACATTCCGCAAGAACTTGTTCCTGCCGCCGCCGTTCCGACCCATGAAGCACGGACGGTACCCGAGCCGGACGGCGACGTTGGCCTCCCGCATCGGCGGTGTGGCGGAGAGTCTGGACCAGGCAGTGTCGATATCGTCGGCGCGCACGTCCGGCCACTCGTGCTGCCGTTTTGAACTAACGCCGTCTGGATACTCGTCCAGAAACGGAACTTGCTCTGACGCGATGACGCCAGGGCCTTTTATCGCTGGGGTGTGGTGTCCTAGGGCACCCGGTCGACTGACACCGAGCACCTCGTCCAGCGGCAACCCCCGGCGATCCGCGGCTCGCTTTAGCCTAGCGGGAGGGGATGTTCCTAGGAGGACGGCGCGAGGGAGATTTTTCTTTGTCAGCTGGTCCGTGGGGAGACCTCTGAGCGACAAGGGGAGGGCGTCGAAGTTTGTGGACTGGTTAGCGGTTTCATTCTAAGCAAATATGAGTGTTGTTGTCTGACACTTACCCTCCATCATCTCTCATTCGATTAATCATCTTGCCGTATGGACTGACATTGGCCACGCGAACGCCGAAGTACACGAACAAGGTTGCTATTGTTGCCATCTCCCCAAAGTCCCATTCGTAGTCGTCCTCAAGGTGTTGCAAGCAGAAGTGGTGCTGATGTATGTGCTGTCCCATTTCTCGAACTTCTGTTGACGTTGCTTGACCCGTGTACAGTACCATCTCCTTTAGGCACGGGTCGTCCGCGGAGAGGTTTACCGCAGCTGCCGTGTCAATAGCAGTGGGTCCGTTGTTTATTTTCAGATACACTGAATGTTCACAATCGACATTTGCGCGTTGCCCTGTGCGGTGGACGCCGGCGGGTAGGGTGATCGTGGCGGACGTCGGATCGATGGCGAGGGGGACAAGTTGCCGGCCGAAGTTGAGGAGAGGCAAAGGTATGTTTGTGATGCTCGAATATTTCACCAAAGCTTTGGTAAACTCTTCTTCCATCCTAGGCACGATGTGGAGTGGCAGAGGGTTTCGACGGGTGCCAAAGCCAGTGGATTTGCGGGAGATGGGCCCGGCGGCAAGGCGATCTTTCGGCGGCGCACCTGAGACTGGAGACGGCGACGCGGAGCTCGACGACGCGGAAATCAACAAGTCTGCGGCCATACAGGACGTGCTGGAGTCTCTTTGCCTTGGCGCGCTGGGGCCAAATTGACGTCTCTTTTCGTTCTGCTCCGACGCAGGAGCTGCTGAGGTGAGAAGGGGCAGTGGTGCGGGGACCCTGGGCGTAGCCAGAGTGGAGGTGCTTGTTGGGAGTAAGGTCGAAAGATTAGACGGCGGGTTTGAAGATGGGTAAGATGGCTGGTGCTGGATGGACGGCGGGCAGGACGGCGGTTTGAAGGACGGATTATGGGATGGGTTGGACAGGTGTAAGGGCGGCGGGTATGAGGACGACGGGTTTGAGGACGGTAGGTTTGACTGGATCCTGGATCCGATGCGTCGGCGCTTGGACCGCGACCCCTCAAACTCCTTTGGCGCTGATGGCAAGGCCGCGGAGGGGACGGGCGAGGACGATGACAGCGACGGGGGATGCGGTGGCGCAGCAGGAGCGGGGGTCGAGGAGGTCGTGGCAGGGTACGCGGCGATGGTGGCGGTGCCGAGACCAGACGAGAGGGCATTCGGACGGCGAGTCCCGAGACGGCGGCATCTTTTCTCCGCGGTCGACATGGTGGCGATCAAGGCGTGGGGAGACGGAGCGGACGGGGGTCGTTTGTCGAGGACGGGGAAAAGAGCGTCGAAGGTAACGAGGATTGCTATTCTTTCTCTTTCTGTCTTGCAAGTGGTTGTGCTTTGCTAACGAACCTTTAACAACAGGGGGAGTGCTATGGCAATTCGACATGGGGAGGCTCGGTCTTGGGTAACCGAGGGGCCTGCAACGCCGGTTCGCAGGCACCGGCGTCGTGAGCAATTTTTTTTGTCTCTCTGCATTAATCCAACTCTCTACTCTGGTCCGAACCTTCTGTTTCGATAAGTGGTTAGAGATTAAAGAAAGAATTGCTTTTTGGGGGTTTAGTTTTTTGGTGCAATAAACTTTCTCCACGCGATCTTACATTAACAAAGCTAATTTGGTGGAATGTGAGCCGTGTGTCGGCGAGTTTCGATTTTCGGGAAGATATAGCAAAATGTTTAAGAGATTGAAGAAAGAATATATTAAACTAGATTCAATTACACTGCCTCTGAGCATACCAACTCCGAGGCGCTGACTGAGGAGATATGTCTCCCCGCATTTACGTTTCTTTTAACAATGTACTTTGCAGTCTAGCTGTGGCAGATTTGTTTACAAAATTATTTCATGTGCTTCTATTTTTGTTTCCATGTCTTATGTCTCCGGGCAATCATCCCCTTCCTATTGTAATTTCTCCTTTATGTTCATTTGTCGTTTATTTTTAACATCTTTGTTCAACATCCTCTGGCTAGTACACCTTGGCAACAACAATGTTCTTCTAGGGTGATGGAGGTCGGAAGATGACCCTTGCAGACTGGCAATTTTCATTTACGTTCCAGAATTCATTAATTATTTTTTTGACATTTTTACAGTGACGTATGTAAGAGAATAATAAGAGGAAATTATTACAAGAAGAAAAAGAATGTAGCCAAATCCAAAACCCAGAAGAAACATGAAACTCAATATGCTCAAGTGGACACCTTTCAAAGATGCAAAAATAAAGCAGGGGAAAGCAGGTTGAACTGCGACGCATAATGCCACGTATCCGGCAGCAACCATAAATGTATAAATTGTCAAAAGTGCCATCCTACCCCACTTAACGCAATATCCCTCATGTGTGCTCATCGTTTCCTGACCTCCCGTTCCTTCTCCTTCTCCCTCTCCTTCTCCTTCTCTTTCTCCTTCTCCTTCTCCTTCTCCTTCTCCTTCTCCTTCTCCTTCTCCTTCTCCTTCTCCTCCTTCTCCCGATCACGATCCCGGTTTCTCTCCCTTTCTCGGCCCTCCTTCACCTCCTTCCCGGCAATGACGCCGAGGAGCGATCCGCCGCCATCGCTGTGCCGCCGACTCGAACGCCTCGCGGCCTTCTCCTTCTTCTCCTTCTTTTTGCGCTCCCTGTCCTTGTCTATGTCCTTATCCCTGTCGTCCTCTTGAAACTTCTCGCGGTCTTTCTCCCTATCCCGTTCCTTGTGCCTCTCTCGATCTTTCTCCCGGTCCTTATCCTTCTCCCTATCCTTATCCTTCTCCTTGTCTTTCTCCTTCTCTTTGTCCTTCCCGCGGAACCCCTTTTCCTTCTCCTTCTCCTTCTCCCGCTCTCGTCTCCGACGGCGTCGCTCCTCCCAGGCAGCTTCGTCGTCTTCATCAATCTCCTCCCGCTGGACACCGGCCACGCCGTGCCTCGACAACCTCCTTCGGTCGCTCGCGCCACCCAGCTCCTCATCTTCAATTGCCCAAACCTCCTCACGCCTTAACGACTTTCGCCGGCCCATGAAGCTACCGCCAACCGCCTCGTCATCAATCACGCCACTCTCGTCGCGCAACAGCTCCGCCTGCGAAGCCTTGCGGTGCCAACGCCGGCGATCTCCGTCGCCCTGGACCGCAACGGCATCATCGCGCCTTGATGGCTTCCTCCGGCCGTTCGCGCTGCCAGCAATTTCGTCATCCCCGACAAGTTCGCGCAAAAGGTCAACCTCCGAGGCTCGCTGTGGCCGGCGGTCGTCGCGCAAGACTTCGACCAGCGAGGCCCGTCGGTGTGGCCGCCGGCGTTCGCCATCGTCTTCCCGGACAGCGCCGTCCATTTCCTCGACATCGCGTCCATGGTGACGCTCGCGCTCTTTGTCTCGGTCACGATCCCGCTCACGGTCGCGGTCGCGGTCTCGATCCCGATCCCGGTCACGATGCCTCGAGTGACGGTCCCTCGCTTTGACCTCCCGCACACCACCGTCGTTCTCTAGGGCCTTCCCTTCATCGGCGGCGGTAGCGTCGGTCTCCCCCCTTTTTTTTTCCCCGCGCTCGCGTTCACGCTCGCTTCTCTCCCTTCCTTTCTCCCATTCGCCTACATAATCCCCTCCCTCAACGGCGACAACAACAACCCGATGCCTCTTCTCCTCTCGCTCACGCTCGCTCCTCCTCTCCGTCTCTCTGCCCTCTTCCTCGGCGGCGGCATCAGCATCGCGCTTTCGCTTCTCTCCGCGCTCACACTCGCTTCTCCGCTCCCTTTCGCCAGCCTCCTCTCCTTCCACGAAAAAAGCATCCAAATCTCGCTTCTTTTTCTCGGTGCGATCTCGGTCGCTCCGCAGGTCTTTGTCTCTATCACCGCGCCTCGAACCGCGCTTCTCCCGCTCGCGGTCGCGTTCTTTCTCGCCACGATGTGACTTCGAGCTCCGCCGCCGGCTCTCATCGCCTTCTTCTGCTTCCTCACCAGCCTCCAGCTCCCGCTCAAAGACAGCGACCACAGCCTCCGCCTCGCCAGCAGTTCCGCGAGATCGCCTTGACTCCCTACGCTCGCGGTGCTTATCATCACGGTGCCGCTCCTCGTCTCTCTTCCGTCGCTCCGGCCTCTGCCTCTCCTCGTCTTCTTCCTCCTCGCCCTGCACCGTAAGCATGGCGGTCGTCCTTTCCGTTACGATTGCGGCGGAGGTCCTAGTAGCGGATGCAGAAGGAAGGGCGGACGAGTGGTCCGAAGGTGATCCAGGGCGCGAAGCTGTCGCCTGGACCAGCACGCGCTCCTTGATGAAAAGCGACGAGGTCCGTTCGTGGATGTAGACGCTCGCACGTGGGGTCGGTGGCGCAGGTGGCGGAGAGGAGTCGCGCGCGGCGGTACCACGAGCCGATCCAGCCCGAGAGGTGCCAGCACCGTTAAGCGGGGACGAACGCTGCGCGTCGGCGGCAAGGGGAGGAAGACGCGGTGACGACGCGGTAGAGGTTGAGGATGTGAGAGGGGCGGCGAGAGGGGCGTTACGGCGAGGCGGGGTTATCGGAGGCTCGAAGTGTCTTGACGGAGAAGAAGGGCGACGAGTCGAGTTGCGGGCGGTGAGCGCCTCTGGGGTAGTGGTAGTGACACGAGATAATTTCGGAGGCGGGCTTGGGCTTTTTCTGTGGGGACTGGGGGGAAAGTTCAATCCGGCCACCGCATAATCCCTCCTAGGCCGGATCTTAGCCGCCTCGCGCTTCGCCGCTCCTCTAATGCTCTCCTCGGACGGATAGGGTGATCGAACACGGCGATCGCGCTCGTCCTTGCCTTCCTTACGATCCGGAACTCCGCGCTCCCGGTCCCGATCAGTTGCATGTACGCCGGCGTCGCGTGACCGCTCTTCGCGGTCCTTACTATCGCGGTAATCATGAATCTTCGCCGCAAGGTCCGACCGCTCGGCCACGGTCGCATCCCGCTTTGAATCGGAATCCCTCTTCCGTTCGCGATCGCGGTCTTTCGCCCTCTCCCGCTCCTTTCTCCGTTCCCGCTTCCTCCTCCTCGCTTCATCAGCATCGTCCTCGTCCTCCTTCGCCTTACTCTTCGTCGCGTCCGTAGGAACAGAATTCCTCCGCTTACTTGAGTGTCGAGGTGAGCGTGGTGGCGATACCGAACGGGCTGGCGACTGGTTTCGTCGATTATTGAACGCTGCCGCAGGGCTCAACGACCGACGACGGGACTTTCCTGTACCATCACCCCCCTGCTGTGGCTCCTCCGGCTCGGCGACAAGAGGCTCAGGAACCGCCGCCTCAGTCATGAACAAGTGCTCCGCGGATTCACCATTCTTTCTGTCCCGGTCGCGGTCCCTCTCACGGTCCCGGTCGCGTTCGCGTTCCTTACGCCGAACCTTTTTCTCCTTGTGCGCCCGCGAGCTCTTCCGCTCTGCATCGGCCCCTTCCGCCCCACGATGACTACCGGCGCTCCGACTCCGGCTTGCATCGTGTACAGCGGCAGAAGGCACCGACTTGCGACGGCCCCGATCACCACCGTCGTCGACGTCCACCCGCTCCGGCGGCAGGACTTTACCGCTAGTCACTGCCTCGGGATCCAGTTTCGAACGCTTGCTGCTCCTCTCCGACCGATGCTCGTGGCCCTTGCTCCTCCGCGAAGACTTCTTCTCCTTCTTCCTCTTCTTCGCCTCCTTGCTTCGACTCCGAGACCGGCTCCGGGCCGGCTCTTCGCCGTCAATATCCCTCAAACGCTCGACGTTCGCCTCGTCGTCCCCTTCGTGCCGACTCCGCTTCTTCTTACGCTTCCGAGGGGGCGGGCTGGCAGACCGCACCGACTCCGCCTCAGCGGCCTCATTGACGTCCGGGGTAGTCGTCGAGGCGACAACGGTCGTCGTGGCTACGAAGCGATCGGCATCCTCAACCTCCGCACGCTCCTCCACCTTCTTGAGCTTTCTCGCAAGCGCGGCGTGGTGCAACCTGTCCGGTAGGTGAGTGGAGTCTTTGGCGTCCTCTTGTCCTCCATTCGCGCCGTGGTGAAATTCGCCATTCGCACCGCCGCCCATGTCGCCATTTCCTGGCATCAACTCTCGCCCTCCCGACATCACATCGTCATGGAAAGACATCGGCGGCCCATTGCCCCAACTCCTCCCAATGAAGGTGCCATGATGTGAGTACCGTCCATTCCGCGACATCCGCCAATCGTCCTCTATCCTGGCGCCACCATTACGGCCCACCATCATCCACTCCTCGTGGTACCGCATGCCGCCTCGCTCGTCGTCGTGGAAGCCATTATCTCCCATCCTCATACGCTCATCCATCATCATTAACATCATGTGGCTGTCAGCGCCGGCGCCGACGACGCTATTGACAGAACTGCGACGGAAGTTCTCGTGGAAGCCCACACTGTGCCGACTTCCGCTTAGGTCTTCGTCGCCGTTCTCCGCGGGGTCGAGGACGTCAATAGCAGAGGCCATACCAACGATTGATAGCGTCGATGACACGGCCTTTTTAAAGGCGGCCGGCGCGGCGAGTGTTGGGGTTGACGTCAGTTCGACAGTCGCCGTAGTGTCAGTTCGCCGAGCCCGGCCACCGGTGCCAAGCTCAACAACTCCACGAAGGTAGGGAGGGCCAACTTCCCCCGCAAAGCCCATTTGAAGACGCAGATGGCTGTCGATCATGGCATCCCGAATCTGAGTATATTAGCCTTCATGTCGCATTGCACCGAGGCAATCGTACCTCGGCCATACGGAACGTTCCCTTCGACACGTTGTTGACGCCCGTCGGATCCGCAGGATCATCGATAGCGAGGGAAAGGTTTGCGGCACTGTCCCATCCGCCCAGCCTTGGCCTTGCCGCCATATTGGAGAACGGTCCGCCTCGCCGCGCCGAAATCCCGCCACCGCCGTCCCGCACGCAGACCATATATCGGTCATAATCGAACGACGGGCCGTAGGTCAAAAAGAACTCGTTCACAGCCCTGCCCAAGGCATCCGGCATCTTTAGCAGGGCTGGGTTGCGTTGAAGGATGGCAACGATCATATTGACTGAAGCATGCAAGTTAGAGGAAAGGACAAAGCAGGGAGAAGAAGATGGTCACGAGAGTAATTGCAAGTAAAGAACGCGGCATCGCCCTATGCCGAAAAAGGCACCAACAACGTTGACACAAGCAGCAACTTTCGCTAAGGGTTTCATCGCGAACAAAGCATGGCCTATACTCACTGAGGGAGTAACCGCCTAGTCCACCTGTATACACCTCATCGAAGCCCCGATCCGCCAGCCTTGCGAAGACATTAGTAACGGATAAAAAAAGTATCAACGCAATATGCTCACCATCTCTTTAAAATCAAGGTGACGGGCTCGAGGACAGGACTATACTGCTTCACCCAAACCTTCACCAGGTTGGACGAGGCGCCGCCCGTGACGGCATTAGCCGTGACGTCGACTTTAATGCCCTACCAACACGCGTTAGTTGCTAGCAACATTAAAATGAGACAGAGCGACAAAACGCACCCCATGCGTGGTTACAAACTTCAACACCGGGACCTTAGCCCCTAAGACAAGATTCACAGTAGAAGAATCAGCGAGCTGGCGACCCTTATCAGTAGAAACCAGCGCCTCCTTGATGATGAGCAACACCGTTCCACAATCAAGTCGATGATGTATAACAACTAGGTCCAGGTCGCCATCGGGTAGAGACAGGCCCGTTGCATACGATCCAAAAACCTGCGGATTATCGTACGTCAGCTCGCTTGCAAGCGAGCGAATAAATCGAGCCCACCTGGATCCTAACGTCGCCGACACCATCCCGACCTGTCTCCAAATCTCCCGAAAGCTCGTCAAACTGACCGTCGCCGACGACAGCATCGAACGAGATCATCTCCTTCGGCTTCTGCTCCTTCTCCTTAGCTGTCTCGATCTCCAGAGCCACATCCACGGGCACCGCAACCTCCGCCTTCGCCGGGATCACAACCGTCTCCGGCTCCGTCAGCAAACTCGCGTCGGATCCCCTTCTTGACCGGTCGGGCGCAGGAGGTGACACCGACTTCCTTGCTGCGACCGTCGCCAACTCCTCCGTGGGCTTCTTTTCAAACCCCTCTATAACGCCCGCGGTCTCCCCCACCTCCAACTTTCGTTTCTTTTCCAGTACCTTGGACCCCTTCCCATCCCCGCGCCGTCGCTTCCCCGTGAGGGCCGACGCTTCATCACCCCAAAGAGCCGTGACCAATGCACCGAGCTTCGTGACGGTGGACTCCCTCGCCTCGATCTCCTCCGGGGTAAGCCTCAGTTCCGAAGCCAAGGCCACGGCCTCCTCATGTAGCTTTGTGAAGAAATTGACTTCATGCTGCTGCTGCTGTTGCTGGAAGTGATGGTGCGCATGTGCCGGGTGCATCCCTCCGTGCTGCTGGTGGTGAGGCCGAAACCGCTGGCGGTTCCCCATCGGCATCCCGCCCGCTCCACCGCCGTTAAACAACGGCCCACCGCCAGTCCCAATTCCAATGCCCCCTCCCATCGACTGCTGGCCATACTGTGGCGACCGGGATCGCGGTGAGTTCGGCGCCGAAGCCGAGTTGCTGTTCGAGGTTCGCTGGTATCCCCGCCGAGGCATTTGATGCGGGGGCTGCTGGTGCGCGAACTGGGGCGAATTGTACCCGTGTCCGCCGTTGATGCCACCGTTCCGATGGCCGCTGGGGAACGGGTGCGCGTTGTAAGGATGGGGGCCGTGAACTCCAGCGATGGAACGTCGCCGCTGCTGGCTGTGATGCAGCTGTTGCTGCTGCTGGTGCGGAGACGCGATCGCGGAAGCCCCCGCGATCTGGCTGGTAGACTGAATTTGGCTAAGGGTGTTGTGCCGCTTCGGGTTGGGGTTGATGTGAATGAATGTCGAGGACGACGAGCTCGTGGAGCTCTCGATCCAGCCAGACGTAGAGGTCTGCGTCTGCTGCTGATGCTGCTGCGATGGCGCCGACTGAGGCCAAGGTTGGCCCCCGGCGGCTTCTGCTGGCTGGGGATCGTCGGCTTGGCTGGTGGAGGACGACGGGGTGAGGTCGATGGCGTCCGACTTGAACATTGCCGGTCTTGAAGCGGGCACGGCGAGCGACACCGGCGAGGCCAAGGCCGAGGTCGCGGATGCTGGGCCCCGATCCGGCTTGAACTGCTGCTGGAGCTGTAGCTTCTTAAGCAAAGGGAGTCGCGGAACGGCGGCGGCGGAAGCGGCAGGAGCAGGCTCAGCAGGGTCGTCGTGAGTGGATGCGGCATCCTTCATGGCGGTGGACGTCGAGGGGGGATGGTCCTCGGCGGCCAGAGACCATGAGTTAGTGCAAGAGAGCGTCGGGACCTTTTTTTCAAAGTAGCAGGAACACCACGACCGTGGATGGAGCACCAAGCTCCCCGTACGCGACGAGTCCAGGATACGGCGATGTTCTGCCAGCCGATGGATTGAAGGGAATGCCGCGTTCTGGGATCATCGGGAGGATCCGATTTGCTTTATCGCCGCATGTTGAACATTCGAGGTCTTCGCAAGGTTGCGCTTTGGTGAACGGACACGCTGGTTTGTAGGTAGCTGTCCGCAGCTGGACCTCTGCTCGCAGCGTGCTGTACTTGGCGCTGTTCTATCAGAACTTGACTACCTTTTCGCTCTGCTGACTCCTCGACTTCATTACCGAGTTTTCATAACTGCTCGACTTTAACGGACGACTTCAACGGAGTCTTCTGTTCGCTGCAAGAAGTATTTGCCTTCTCCTGCTGTTGCGGATATCTGCTGATTGCGCGAAGTTGTTAATTAACAATACTTCGAGCCACTTGCTGCACTCATCGTCCAGGAGTCGCGCTGTCTGTGAGGGGATAATGACCTCTGCGACTATGACTCTTCAGCTCGGTGGTATTTGCTGTCCTCTCACTCAAGATCACCTACATCGAACAAATACGTCAGCGATAGAACCAGCTGCCAGATATTCTTCTACATTCGTAGATGTTTAAAGTTAATATGAATTGGCTTACAATTATCAGCCTACTCAAGGCAACATCACAAGAAAACGCGCAACAAGGGGTAAAATGAGAAAAGGCTCACATACCACTGAGCAACTGAGGTTCGATTTTGCGCGGTGCTTACGCTTCCAGCATCAGGAGCTTGATCGAAACTACAGTTTTCTTTCTTGAAGATCAAAGCAACAGTTTTTTCCTTGAATGTTTTGAAGCGAGGGCTAAGGCTGTGAGGTTGCGGAGAATGTCAACAGGTTGCAAGGATGAAAATCTTTACCAATGCGCACTTTTTCTACAGGACGGCATCAAATACGGGCCGGGCCGTCGAGGTGACAACGTCGAAGACCTTCTGGAAACAACACAAGAGGATCATATTAGATCAAATCAAGCTTACCGTCCGTAGCTGTAGCGTGAGTCTCGTGTTTCCGTCGCGACAACGCAGAAGAAATTTATAATGCTTGTGATAGAAGTTCATGGATAGGATTGATTAAAGACCCGGTTAGCTACCTCACATTGTCATACTTCCATGCATAACGCTTTCTCCGCCTTCGTCACGACAAAAAGGACATTTTGGTCCTCCCAGGCGGTGATCGCGTGGGCTTGAATGGGTCAGTCAAGGTTATACTTGCGTCGGTGAAGGTGGTCAGCAACGTCGCCACCCACGGACGCCTCCTCGTCAGCGCACTTTCAGTCGTCTCCCTTGTCCCGAAGCTCAAACTTCGCCAACAGGGACGAAAAGAGGGGATGCCAACAAACGCGACTATGTGTATTGCGACAGTGGCCGGCAATCCCTGGGTGTTATCCCAGAAGCGGTCAGCAGGCGCGGCAATCCGTGCGATTGGCGCGTAAATTGATGGCTCGTTGCCATTATCACCGAGACGCGTTGATTTACATTTTCTTCTCTCGTTAAAACGTCATCGGAACTAGCTTGGTCACGGTCGACATATGTCAGCAGTTGACGATTCAATCATGAGCTTATATGTATTTCCGTAATATGTGGCCGTCGTCAATACTGTTATGCAATCATAAAACGCATCCAAAGGCGGTGTTACTCCACACCTTTTGCACCCATTGTATGCCACCCGCCGCCGTCTTAGTCAGCCCAATCTGCCCATTACACATGTCCCCTATCTCCCCACAGACCATGCCCGGTTCCCCTTCGCCGCCACCCGCCCCGTCGCCACCGCATTCACTGTACCAACCTAAATATTCATCCCCCTCTTCTTCATCCGGGTCCGTGAGGCTCTCCGAAATTTCGTGGCTCAGCACCGTCTGCAGCCTTACCCAGGGATCGTTGTTCCAGCAACTGGAGCATGTCATGCCCGTGACCATGTACTTGATGTTCCGACCGTCCTTTGTGAACGACGAGTGGTACCCGCAGAACGTGAGGCAGTACACATCAGACCCGGACACGATGCCGCCCGGCCCATGAGAGAAATCCGATATAACGGCATTTAGATGACTCTCGTCCAACGCCAGCGCCCCAGACGACGCGAGCTGCAACAGCGCGCCGACGACCTGGCTGTCCTGCAACGGCGCGCCAGCGGAGGACTTGGGAGGGCTTGGGATGACGATGCTTTTGCCCATGGTAAGGTGCCCGTTGGGCTTGTACTCGCGGAGGCGGGACCACCAGGTCGTCGTGGGCAGGTTGCGGGCCCAAAGCTCTAGGGCGGCCATGTTGGCGCTGTAGCCGGTGAAGTTGCCCATCCAGATTAGATTGAGCGTGACGGAGGTCATGATCGGGCCGCCGCGGTAGGTCAGATTTTGGATCTGGTATGCGCTGGAGGCTGCAGTGTGCGGGAAGTTGGGTCAATGAATATTCATCAAAGGAAAAGATACAGAGCAGTTACAAACGAGCCAACACAAAATAAGTAATAGGATTAGCGCGAGATCTCACCAAGATTGATTCCTGTCCAGTTAGAACGGACTGGCCTCGCGATGCTGAGACGCCTTGCGTCGGCGGCCGGTGAGAACACGAGACCTAGGACGGCGAGCACGGCCACGACGGCCCCGAGTGGTCGCGAGGAGCGTTTGAGGCCGCGGCCGCGACGCTTCGCGCTCATTTGGATCTTCTGGCCATGTAGATCTCACCCCGATGAATTTGACGCCGCGAAGAACTTCACCTCAGGCAGCCTAATCGCGGCCCCTCATCAATCCCAATCCTTATGGCAGCCCGTTGTAGGTTTCTCTCGGGTTCCTTTGGACCGGCTCGCGACCGACTGACTGACCGCTGCCGTCCTGGTCGACTGCCAGTCCATCTTCAACGGAGCGTACATAATACCATCAATGCATGCTTGCTCGCCAATAATTTCTTTCTTCTCAATGCTCACGCCATCTGTCTGTCGGCGGGACGCAGATTGTCGCCGACGCCATCATGCTAGTCCCTTTGCAGACTCCTTCAACTCCGGTGGAACCCCAAGGATGTCGCCGTCGCTACTTTGGTGCGTCACCCCCATCGTCACCCTTAGAGTAGAGCTCGACCTCATCACGGCCGCGGTCAGGGCGACGGCGTCGAGGGAGAAGGCGCACAAGTCGTCGCTATACACCTACAAGCCTGACACAAACGCCAACGGATGTCTTGCCCTTTCATGTCCTACATCCTAGCATTGGATGATTCGCCTCTTGGAGTATATAAATACCTTTCCTTTTGGAGCGGCCGTCACTTTCGGCACGAATTTCGTCTATACTTGTTATTACCGTAAACACATTGCCGAATGTATAAGGAAGTCTCCTGCAGCGAGAACCGATTACAAAGTTGGCCTTGTCCGGAGAACCAGGTATTGAGGACGGACTTGGTTTGGCACCGCTGGTTTAGTTTGGCATATTTCCATATGCATGAGTGTGAGGCCCAATCCAAATACAGCGGCTTGTAGCATAAAGATGCCCATCCCTTGCCCGTCCATTTTTTCAGTCCGGCCAGCGTCCTGGTCCGGCCAGCGCCCCTGTACTCACCTTGTGCCCGTCGTCCCCGCACCCGATCCTCACCACACGCACTCACCTTTTCCCTTTCTCATCCCCTTCATCTTAGATTAGTGCTTAGTTAGTTAGCCTTACTTAGTGACGACGTCCCCCCCC
>JADGJL010000494.1:0-19957 GCA_027600665.1 Irineochytrium annulatum
CCCTACTTCCCCTTCGTCGGCGACGACGGCGAGGATCCCAAAGGAGACGGTGCTGGTGCTATCACGCCGGTCGGACTTGACCCTCCCATTGGGCCGAACCCATGCACCCCATTAGGCGAGTCGGCCTCCCACCCAATCAATCCCCCTTGGTTATCCATCTCGTCAACAACCCATGACCCGTATCCGCCCTCATTCGACATCGGCCCTGAACTCCCCGACGGGCTTTTAACTGGTGATGTCGGCGGGACGTCCGCCGTGCCCGACGACCACCCGACCCTTTTACCTTTCGTCCCAATCATCAGCGCCGACCTAATAACCCCGCGTGACCGCGACCGGCCCCTCAGGCCCGCACCGGGGCCTGATCGTGACGTCGGGCTCGTCTCGATTCGGCCTACAGGAACTCCCCAAGCGTCCGTAAGCTCCTGATCCCCGTTCCACCACGGCTCCGCCGTCGAGCCCCACCCTGATGCGTCCCGAGGCCCCAAATAAGCAAGCATCTCCTCGTCGTCCTCATCCTCATCTTCGTCCTCATCCTCCTCGTCATCGTCCCTAGCGAGCCCATCGTCATCATCCTCCCGAGCCTCATCACCGCCGTCAATGACAATCTCCTCCTCGGCGCCGTCATCCTCGTCACCTTGACAAGCGTGGCCATTCCCGTTCACGAACGACTCGGCGTGCCCGTTCTCATCCGTCCGCCGTCTCCGTCTTGCCACTGGCTGCTGTGCCTGCGGCGCCAGGTCGCTGTCTTCTTTGAGTAACACAATATCGTCTTGCGATTGATGGTGAAGGTGGTGGTGCTCGTTGGTGCTTGTGTGGTGATGATGATGGCGATGGTGAGGTTGGTGGCCCGGGTTCGCCGGCCGACCTCCGCTGACGCTCTCATCAAACACGGAATCCGCGGTCGCACCGACGTTATAGACTTCCTGGTGGAGCCACACCTCGTAGTTTGCCATGAAGTTATCATCGAGCCCCGCTGAATCGTCCGAGTCCACCCGATGTCGATATAGGTTCCGACCTAGTGGCGGCATTACGGTCATCGATGACGGCACGCCCGTATCGCTTTGCGGTAAAAGTGGGCCCATGTCGTTTAAGGATGCTGACGAAGGCTGAAGACCTTTTCGGACAATGCTGAGAATATTTTCGAGTTCGTCATGGTCTTGCTGTGATAATGAGGGTATTCGTGGGTTGAAGGGGTTGCGGCTTGTCTGGCCTAGCTGGGGATTCGCGCCGTTCTGTGCCTGGTTGTTAATCGCGTTGGCGTCCGCGTTCGCGCTGGCAAACGACTCGGGGTGGTGCCGGCTATGGTAGTAGTTGATTAAGGACCGCAGACTTTGCTCGAGTGCCTGCAAGAGATCGTTGTAAGGCATAAGGCGGTCAGCGGTAAGGTAAAAATAATTACCAAAGCCTCATCAACGTCGACTTCCACCTCCCCGGACAAGTATTCCTCCTTCACGTAAGGCCGTAAATGCAGAAAGACAGCCGTGATAACCTTCATATTACCTTGAAAGAAATTGCATTAGCACTTTTCGACACAGCATGTGAATACTCACTCCCCCTCCACTTCCGGCCGAGATATGGAATCTGACTCTTTAGCAGCTTTAACGCGTAAAGCTGAAGCCCGACGTGATTGACCTTTATCACCCTTTTTAGCACGGCGCTCGCCTTCCACTGAACGAGCGCTAATATCCGATGCGTTTTCTTTTTTGTCAATTTCTGCAGAACTCGCAGCAAATTGATGGCCGTGAAGAAGTTGCGCCAACTGCCCCGCTGGACGGATCCGCCCCCTGGCGACGTTGCTGTGGGCGACCGCTCCCGTTCGCTGCCGGTTTGATGGTCGGGGGAAGAGACGGGCGGTGGAAGGTGATCGAAGGCGGAATGTGCCGCGATCAAAGATGTCGCTTCCAATTCCTCAGAAGCGTCGATCATAATTTCTTCTTCGTCTTTAGTGTCCAAGCTCTGTTCAAACAGATTCCCGGCTCGAGAGAAGTAAAAGAAGCTGCCAAATTTTAGTGAATATTCATCTTGTCGAGTCTTACTTTAGCTCCTTCGGATCTTCTTTTTCCTTCAACCACGCATTCACATTCGCAGCCGGTGCAACATTCGCGTCACCACCTCCCATGCCCATCGCACTATTAGCAGCGGCGTTCGCGTTCGGGGTATTTTGAAACCAAGTACTGAGCATCTTCAAAATTAAAATCGCGCAGTTATTGTCCACGAGAAGCTGTGAGATGTATTCGAACTTCAGCACGTCTTTTTCAAGGCGTTAGAGCTGTTCAAAACATAATAAGGGCAGGTTAACACTCACGGTCGCACTTTGTGGCTTTCAACAAAATTAACAGAATCCCCGAAATGGCCTTCGTCACTGTCTCTTTATGTCGAACAACGTCAAACTTATCCAGGTACTCCTCCCGCTGCTCTAAAGTCATCGAAGAAAAGCTCGCTTCAGGTGTTGTAGTCGGGTAGTCCCCATTCGCGCCGCCCATCTCTGCACCTCCTTCCTGCTGGCCAGGGACTGAGTTTCCTAAGTTAACGTAATAGAGCAAGCGAATCAGGATCCCGATGTGAGTCGCCATATTCGGGGCGAGGTGAGACTGACACTTGGCGTTAGAACACCGGTAACCGTCTATTACTAAGAACGAACTCACGTATAACCGCTCCACCATCTTAAGACTTGCCGCCCCGGGCCCTGCTACTTTTCCCCGCTTTGGCAATCCGGGACCCGCGACCACGCTACCCCGCCCCTCAAAGGCGGAGACACCCTTAGATCCCGCCAAGCCGAGTGTCATCGCGCCGCTCCCCAGCGTCTCCATCCCCGCCTTCTCCATCTCGACCCTCTCTCTAGCAGCTTGGACGGTGGCATGGCTGACGTACAGATGCTTCCGCAGCACGCGGACGGTCTCCTGAAACGACTTGGGCAAAAGGTCAAACGCCGCGGCCGCCTCCGCCGCCGCCGCCGCTGAGCTCGAGTAGTTCCCAGAGCCTTCAGACGAGATCGATGTACCGCCTCGGCCCCGCCGCCGCGCCGAAGCCGCTGTTAAGACGCTCCGGGGCTTGATGAAAGGCTGAAGCTGGGGGCCATTTTGCAAAAGTATCCGCTTCACACCTGAGGAAAATGGTTCGGTAAGGGGGAGGTTTCGGGGAGAGGCGCTCATCACGTCGGGCACGTAATAAGCAGGGTACTTCAGACTCGTAATGGTCTGGAATTGATGCACATCCTGCGGAGTTGACTTCATATAGAGGTCTGCAAAAGTAGTCAGAGACTTGGCTGTGCATGCCAGGGCGAGAAAGGTTCTTCATACCTTTCTCCGTCAATGGCGCCAACCCCTCCCGTCTTCTTGCTGCGTTCTTCATCCCGCCTAGCCGCTCCCGCGTCCCAACGGTTATAAGCAACACCTTCCAAAGCAGAAGTAGAAGCTTTTTCAGCGGGTAGTGCTTCCTGAATCCCTCAGCCAGCTGAGAGACCAGATCGAACAGATCAGCCGCAATAGGCCTCCCCTTTTCCGTCCCCGCCCCGGCCCCAGCTCCAGAGCCGTAATGCGTGCACCCCCACGCTCCAACGCCACACGCACCGTTGTGACTATGGACGGAGCCCGTCGGCGCCGCCCCATTACGCGCCGCGGCATCGGGGGCTGTCGCACCACCGCGAGACGCCGCGACCTCGGCCGCCATTAACGGGTTATCCATATTGACCTCGATCATCATGTAACAGAGGCTAAGGTAGACGGAGGTCTCCGCGTTGGCAAGATCCATCGCCGCCTGCTTTTCCGCGGCCGTCATAGACGCGATCGGGTCCGACCCTTGGCCGCCCGGCGGCGACGACGCGGGAGAGGACGCGGTTCCGGCAGCAGCTCCGATCGTCGACATCCCGCTTGCGGGACCGTTGGCGCTGGTGGTGGTGGCGGGGTTCGATGGTGAGGCGGGGGTCGCGTTGGCAGCAACAGAGCGCGTAATAACGTCGAGCGTAGAGGAGACGATCCGGAGCGCCTGGTGAAAGTGGGAGAAGCCGTCGAGTTTGAGAAGGAGGCGATTATTGCGGTGAATCCAGTCGAGCTGCTCGGTGACGCTTGAGCACTCCCCAAACACACCCTGTGAGATGTATAGCAGCCGCTTCGCGGCAGCGTACCGCTCCTCTGGATTCCGCAGCTCTAGGCACTCTAACAGCAAAAGGACGTAGGCCTCCCTCTCCGAATCAGATTCGTTCTTCCACTCTACAGAATCGACGTTATAAATTCAAAACGATTAAGTGATGAACAGACAGCCGCAGTGCACCTTTTGAGAAGGTCGCCTCAAACTGTTCCCGGCCCTCCTGCACAAATGGATTGTCCTGAAAGTTGTAGAACTCATTGACCTCGCCTTCAAACCCGTCCCGGTCACCGTAGTCAAAGTCGAATGTCGGAGGCTAGAGAGAAAGATTGAGAAAATGGGCATTATTCAACCCGCTCTCCTCATTAACGGCGTTATCCTCACCTTAACCTTCGCCGGCAACGCGTCTCGAATCAGGCCTTTCAGCGCCGCCAAACCCGACCCGACCGTCCCTGTTTCAACCTCCGGCGGCGGACCAGCGCCATTGGCCTCCCCCCACTCTAGCGGCTGCTGAGGCCCGCCCCCCTGCGAACCACCGCCCTTCGCGCCTCCCGCGTGTAAAGCCCGCTGATCCTCCGGCGTCGGCGGCACCTCGCCAGATGGCGGCGGGGTGGGTGGTAGCATAATGAAGTTAGCGGGCCTACTCGGAGGTTGGCTAACCCTAGCGGTGGATGTGAGGGTGGAGTATCGCGGCTTCGGCGCAAGCACCTGCGGCGGAGGCAAGCTGAGACCTTGGAGGCTCGCGCCAACCGCGTTCAGGCCGCCGCCTGGCCGGGTGTTGGGAGTCGGGTTGGAGGATGTCCGGGGCACCAGGAGAACGGCGGGCCCAAAATTCTGTCCGTATTGCTGCTGCTGCTGGTGCTGTGGCTGTGGCTGTTGCGGGAGCGGAAGGCCCGGCGGCGGATGTTGTGAGACGGGGCTTGCCGGCTGGCCTTCCTCCGCGTTAAAGGGGTTAGACGGCCGCGGCGGTGCAATTTGGCCCGGAAACGGAGGTGGATTGCCGTCCACGGGCGAAGACGGTGGCATCCCCCGGTCCACAATAATCCGCCGCTCCGACGTTGGGCTGACGACACCTCCATTTCCAACTCCTCCAGAAACGCCACCAGCGCCACCCGTGTGGTTCAGATCGCCGCGTCGAATGTCAAGGGAGACGAGCGGGAGCGTCCTTGCCACGGCCTCCGGCAGCACGGGATGCCCACCGCGATCCGGATCCGTCATGAGCTCGTACCGCTCCACGAGCGATGACGGATGGCCAACAGGCCGGTCTCCCAAGTCACTCTCGCCTGAATCCGGCACGGTCCTCACATCCTCCCGGTTATCCCTCTCTACATCCTCCCATCGGCTCGCGTTCCCGATCCGCGCGGTCGGCCCAGCGTTGGCATCATCCGCTTCCGACGCTCCCGAGAGCCCCATAATCCTCTCCCGCACAGCGCCGGCCGCCCCCGATGCGACCTCGGTGGCCAATGCGTCCTGCAATGTGTCCGGTCGGTCCTGGACAACAACCTCGGAGGTGGCCGCTCGGGCCTCGGGCCCGGGCGCAGGCTGAATGACTGCGGCGGTCGAAAGGGTGCTGTCTGGGGATGCGAGGGAAGGATCGGTTCTAGTTGCGGTCGCGGGACCGTCGTCGTCGGCAGGGACGGCACCGCTCATTCGAAAAATTCCTGGTCCTGCCGGACAAACTGCAAGGATCGCGACCCTCCGGGTGTCGCGAGGGCACTCCCGGGTGTGCGCCGGTGGATGAACCGTAGGGGTACTGTAGATTCGGAGTAGGTGGAGTTGGATGCTTGTCCGGCACGGTGCAGTGGTTATTGCCCGGGATATCTTTTCGCTGGACGGCGCTGGTGTCAGCGGTATAATCTCTTTCAATGTCCTTTCTTCCCACTGCGTTCCTTCCAACGCTTCTTCTTTTCTTTGGCTTTACCAGGAAAAGCAGCTTTGCCATATTGGCAAATATCAGTAACGCATCAAGGACGAGGAACTTAGTGATGACAATGCCCGCAGCAACATGCAGGGTGAGGTAGTGTTGCGATCCACTTTTATTACGAAGGAGCAGATGATCCATTTGGGGTTAGCACGTCGTTGGATTGGTTGGACACGAGAGAACGTAGACAGTGGATGAGAAGATCTGATAATAGCGTTTAGTGGATATATTGCTCGACTTACGTTTTGACTGCTTATGGGCTACTGTATTATCAAGCAACAATGGTAGTACCTGAAGAATGCCGTCATCTCCACTTATCAACTCCACAATCGCCAGCACCATATCCACTGGGAAAACTCTCATATTGCATCCGCCCACGACGGTCTGACTCCCCAGGATTCGTGGTTGTTGGCAACGCCATCCTCCCCTGCCTCTTCCTTAAAGTCGCAGATCCGCCTCCGCAGCACCTCTACCTCCATCCGAGCTTGGAGCCACAGCCGCGTCATTGCGTCGCATTGCGTCAGCCAGAGCGACGTCGGCTTCGCACCATGGCCCAATACGCCTGCATCCATACCGTCCCCGCGGCCGCCGTCCACTACTCGCTCGCCCCAAGCGCCAGCGCCACCCAATAACACCATTTCCTCCGCCGCGGCCACCTCGGGGTCTATCACTCGACCTGGGCGCTGCCACCTGAAGAACGACCCCCCACCTCGGTCCTCATACGCCGCCGCGTCCGCGTCCGCAACCACTCTCCTCCAGTTCAGCCACTCCTCGCCTGTTCTAGGCTCCGTCCCGCCGCGGCCCAGGTCGGTTGACAGCAGGACGTACCGCGCCGTGACGGCGATCGCCAAAGCGGGGCCAGAGGAGTCCGTTAGCTCGATCATCTCCGCCAGTATGCTCGCTCCCCCCATCGACGACCCTCCGTTCACGGCGGCGGGCGCGGCGTCGTTACCGCCGCCGGCGGCGACGCCCCACTCGGGATCCATAACGAAGATGTAGTGCGATCGGGGCCTCAGCGATCGCAGGACGGCGGAATCGTCGGAAGTCGACAAGACTGCGCGCGGCTCCGTAAGTGGTATGTAGTCGCGTTCTGATGACTGCTGGAAGGACGAGGACAACGATGCGTCCGTTGGCGGCGGTATTCCGCTGCCTAAACCCGCGGAGGTCACGACTGTGGTCCGATTCGGTGGCGGTGAAAGCACTCGATTTGAATCGGTGGAGACAATGGATGCGCTGCCGGTCGCAGGCTCCGGCCACGCGTCGCCCTCCGCGATCAGCCGCTCCCACAGCTTCCTGTGCACGCCGAAACCGACGACGCCATCGGCCGCGGACCCCGCGTTCAGCCCGCTTCCGGCGCTGGAAGCTAAGGATCGCCGATCGAGCGGCTGATCCCTAGCGACGTGTCCGGCCTTTTTCATCCCCGCCAGCACGGCCGTGTCCATCGTCTCCGCATCAGCGGCCCTATCGCGGCTCCCTCCGCTGTTTGTTGCCGCCCCGGCCCTGCCCCTTGCAGCGTCGGCCGCATGGAGCCTTACGACGTCGTTCACAGCCACCGCGATGCACGTAAGCAAGGTTGACGGGTGCGGTGGCCTCCTTCTCCCCACCTCCCACTCGGGCCTCAAGCTGACACTTAGTAGCCAGTCCAGCACGTCCACAGGCTGAACGCCGCGAAACTTTTGATAGCCAGGATATCGCTTGCCCCCAATCGGGCGCGGGTTCTTCATCTCGTCGTTAGTTGACTACATTGATTAAGTAAAGGTATAACCTCGGGAGTGAAGGCAAAGCGTGCCAGGGCATACATGCAACGGTCCGGGTGGTCTCCCGTGTGCGAAAGGGCCACGAGGACGGCGCGGCGGCTGTGGAGCGTGTGTGCATGAAGAGACCACAGCGACTGATGCTCTTCGAGCACGCCGAGCGTGATCTCCCGTAGACAGGCGAAGACAACGCCTGGAAGCGACTCGGGTAGTTGCCGTTCCGGGCGATTCATTCAATGACCGTGGAGAACGGACGGCCTTCGTGGGAATGCGCGATGTCAGGAGCGGTAGGTTGCTGGGCAGGACGACGGTTGGGCCCGCACGGGTTAGATCGGTGGACGCGGGCGGCTTCACGATCCAAATGTCGACAACTTCGCTCCAAAATGCCGGTAATCAATCGCCAATACCAAGAATCAATCAGGTCTCGCTACTCCCTACTCTTCTTCTTCAATCCATTAATGGCTCCAACATTCGCCTCCGCGCCCCACAGCGTCTCGAACACGGCCCGTTCGTGCTCTATGGACTCCAACTCCCCAACGACGCTCGCCTCATGCACGACCCTTTTCACGCCCCGAATCGCGACCGGGTATGTCTCTGCACTCCACCGTTCCAGCAGTTCCGTCGCTCTCTCGAGCGCCGATGGCACGACCTCCTCCGCAAGCCCGAGCCGCTCGCATTCGCGCGCCGTCAACTGCTGCGTGCTCGCTAGCAGCCAGAGCGCTTTGCTTCGTCCGACGAGCTCGGTTAGCCGAGTAGCGCCTTGAAGGAGACGGGTTCGCATTAACGACAGACAAGGAAAGATGCAGACAAAAAATTAGAATATGAAAAGTGCCCACCTTGCCACCCCGGCGCGAGTCCCATCTTGACCTGAACGAACCGCAGCTTGGCCTCCTCGTCCATGATTCTCATGTCACAGGCTGCCGCCAGTTCCGCTCCACCTCCCATTGCGTGACCTTGGATAGCGGCGACTGACACAAGTGGTAGGCGTCTCAGCCTCGAGATCGTGTCGTGCATTAGCAAAGAAAAGTCGCTGCCAGATTGCGGCGTAAGGAAAGACTCGGCGGCCACGCCGAGGTCTAAATGTAAAAAAGGGTGTCAACAGGATGCAAACAAGTCGCCCTGTTACCAAAACCCGAGCTGAACTGCCCGCCCTCGCCATGCAAAACAAGTCCCGAGAGCGCGAAAGCCGCGTCGGGCCTCCTGACGGCCCCGCTGCCGCCACACCTAGTCCCGAGCCCCTCAGCCTTCTCACACAATTGCTCCAACCTCCAGACCGCGTCCGACAAATCCACCATCATCCTCGGTGACAGCGCGTTCCGCTTGGCCGGGTTCCGGATTGTGATCGCGGCCACGTGCCGCCGATCGAGGAAGGACACAATCTCCAACGCGCGCTCCCGCTGCCCGGGGGCATGCCCCTGCTGCCCGTTCTCGACTGTTTGTCCGGAGGCCGCAGAAGAGGAAGGAGGTGGGGATACGCTCATGACGGTAGCGCGCAGGGACTCAGGTACGGAGAGGACAACCTCGCCCTTCCCAATCGAGGAGAATCGGTGCCGGATCTCCGCCAAGCGCGCGGAGATTTGATCAAGCGGTGGAGGGGATCCCGCCAAGACGAACGGCCGCTTCGCTGGCGTGGCCGCCAGGTCGCCGGCGCGGACCAGGAGGTCGCGGATTCGAGCCATCACTGGTAAATGAGACGAATGAGACGCACCATTTTTCGTGAGGGCTGAGGAGCTTGTCTGAGAGGGAAATGGATGACGATGATAAAGGACTGTTCAGCGACTCCGAGGGGGAGGAGGTAAAGGATGACGTGATGGGAGACGCCGCCACCGCGGAGGCGAAGTGGGAGAAGGGGATGGGGAAAGCGCGCGGCGCCAACGCGGCAAACGGGAAAGGGCCTTCCGCGATGTCCGTGGATGGCGACGGGGCCGGCGACCGGGGGGCCGAGAACGGGGGAGGCAGCCCGATGCAAGTGGACGGCGGCGAAGGGGCCGAGGAGGACGGCGATGGAGCTGACGAGGGCGACGACGACGCGGTCGTGCTCTCGATCCCGGTCTTTCTCTCTCAACAGCTCAAGGACAAGCTCGTTCTTTTTCAGTACCCAACCCGCACGACCGCCTTTCCCGCGCCCGTCGTGAGCCGGTACAAACCCAAATCGCAGCGGTTTGAGTTCGACGTGCCGCTCGATACAGGATCCAAATACTACGGCGAGGTCAAGGGACAGGAGTTTGGGAGGGGTCTTGACGACGAGGCCATACAGACGGCGCTGGATTACGCGAGCGAGGGGAGGAAGAAGAAAAATCAGGCGCCAAAGGAGGATAAGATTTTGGACAAGATGACGTTGACGAGCTCGCTCGTGCCGCTGACTTCCACGTACCTGGTCGGGACAGTGCGGGATGGTAATTGAACCGAGCTTCACGTGCTATGCAACTATTCACCTATCACTTCCTCGTCAATAGGCGAACTACACCTTGCACCCGTCTCCGCCGCGGTCCAGATTCGGCCGACTCTCAAATATTTGGACAAAATTTCGGAGAAGGAGCGGTCGATGCAGCAGAGGTTAAAGGACGCAGAGGACGGGTTGGAGCGGAAGGAGGAGGAGAAGGTCATTCAAGCTCGCGTGGTGCAGAACGACGATAAGGAGGCGATCCAGCGGAGGGCGCAGGGTTTGCTCGAGGCAGAGTACGAGAAGGAGGAGTGGCAAGAGTTGAAGTTGGTGCCGGAGGATGTGCGTTGTCTGCTCCTATAGCGTAATGATTTAGCTGACGTTCGTTATATCAACAGGCGCCGGAATCGGAGGAGCTTTTTGAAAGGCTGATCTCGATTGGCGACGATGTCGACATCTCCATCCAACCATCCGACTTCCTAGATACCATCATACCCAAACCGACGCCCGTCCTCGAGACCACCTCCAACAAGCGAAAGGTCAAATCGAAGGAGGCCGCCGAGCAGGTCGATCGCCTCGCGAACCTTAAGCCCGGCACTCCCTTGAACGACCTCCTCGCTCTCCCGGCAGAAGCCCTTCCCCACAAAATCAAGGGCCTTCTCATGAACGCACACGTCGTCCCGTTCTTCCGCGTCCAGGAGATCTTCCCCACCACCCCGCCCGAGGACCTCATCCGCGAGCTCGAGCGCCTCGCCGTTTTAGTCCGTGGCGTCTGGATCGTCCGATCCGAGATCTTGTATACAAAACGAGAGTGCGAGGCCCGAAGATACATCCTCTCCCTGTTCAACTCTGGCGAAGTGGTCACGAGAAGAGGGTTCAACATACACGCGAACCTGCCATACGCGCAGTGCACCAATATGATTGCCGAGATCGCGTGGCTCGAGAAGGGGAAGGGTTGGAGGCTCAAGTGTAAGCCTGATAAGGTGTTTTGTGACGCATGGCCGGATGTGGTTAAGAGGCAGAAAGACGTCGTCACGAGCGAGGGGACGAACGCGAAGCTGATAATGACGGGGAGAGCGAAGGCAGCTACTACTGTTGGCGCCGCCCCCGCTGGCGCTGCAAAGAAGAAGGCGGCCCCCGCTTCAATTACGGCCTTGGGTGCGGTCTCGTCGTCGTCCGCGTCGCTCGTTGCTGGTGCCGCCAGCGGCATAGTGGAGCGGTATCCGCTTAAGGGGACGACGCAGGACGCGCAGTTAGAGAACCTAATCAGGGCGATGCTGACAGAGCATGGAGTGTGCTCGGGGCAGTACATGGTGCTGACGTGCATGTGTTATGCTGGCTTGGAAAAGGAGGGAAATAAGTTGTTCGGGTTAAGCGAGGGCGTGGTGTCGGGGAAAATCGAGCAAATGTGCGCGTTTTTGCACGAACGATATGCGCTCAAGACGCTTAACAATAGCGGTTTGGACATGGTTGGTTGTTTTTCGGTACCCCTTCTGGGCTTGTGTGTCTATCTTTATCTCTCCACTCTTCCGTTTCTTGCTTTTACATGTGCCTGTCTTTGATGACGATTTCCCTTGCTAAGCATGAGACGTTCTCAATGTTCTTACCTTCGTGATTCCTACAGTTCCGGTCTGCAATCATCGGCCTGTTGCAGAGTAAGAGTACGGTCAAAAAGGCAGATGTGACGGCCGCGTGCACCGCTGCTACGGGCAAGCCCCCGTCGCAGAGCGTATATACAAAGATAATGAAGGAACTCGCGATCTCTTCAGGGCCAACCTGGGTAAGCTTACTTTGTTTGTTTTAGCCTTGCAGCATTGTTTAGACCTGCTGACCATTTCGTCTTCCATGTCGTAGGAGCTCAAACGCGGCCCGACTTTCGAGGGTCAATCATAGCACGAACCTAAGCGCGCAGACTCCTGTGAGCTAATTACACCGGGATTGAAATTCTCCCATGCATTTTGCATTATATTTAACACCATCGCAGTAACACGTACACATTCCTTGTCTACATCTTTAAATTCTTTTTGTTCCTCCTGCTTCCTTGAAACACCAATAGTAAAACGGTATCTGCTTGAAGGAAGTTCACAACCATTTGTCCTAAAAATGATCTAAGCAAACTGTAATGAACAAAATCTGTCCATGTTAGATAAGCGTCTCGTACTCGCGTAGGGTTGCTCTCCGATGAGTCTTGATTTTAGATCGCAAATTAATGGCAAGGCCATCGGTCGACCTGGTCGGACTCCAGCTTTAAATCGGGAGGTAGAAGGGGCAACGATCGAGTGGAAGGAGATACTAGTCTCGTCCTCATTCCATTCCCAGAAGTGTACCTTTTTCTCGGGTGGCAGAATAGCGCTGTTGTGGGTGGTCCTAATGTTGGACCATCGAAGTTAACGGTTTTATTGGGCACGAAATCGTCCATCCGAAAACACTCTGTATTCGACGTTCGTGTTGATATCACGGGGCTCTCGTCGATGTCCAATCTCGCCCAGCCATTCGTTCACGGCGGGGTCGTGGTTTGTCTCTGGCTCCTCAGCTCGCCCGCACCGAAAGCCACCCCAATTGGCTATACACGACAGCCTAAACAGCGCCCGTCCAGCTTCCACACATCGATGGAACGTTTTCCGATTTTTCGCATCTAATATTGCATTAATGGCATGTACTTCTCTCGCCGTCACGAAGAGATTTTAAAAGCATCCAAATCTCTCAAGTTTGCTTAAACCATTTATGTTTATGTACGCGACCGCTACTTTTTCTAAAGTCTACCAAATATCTGGTCTCATAGTTGGCTGACAAAAGAGAAAGGGAAAGTTAAAGGATTGTGTCGGTATGAGCGGGGGGATTTCGGGAAGATGTAAGGTCGGTGGTTCTACTGTACATTAAAAAAGAGGCCAGAGGGATCGGCGGTGGATCGTGACGCAACTAATAGTGGTGGAGGGATTTGCAAGGTAAGGGGTCCGTATATAGAAGTGTAGAAGTGTCCGAGATACTCTCGATAGAAGGGAACGAAAAAGGAGATGGCAATAACACCACAAAAACATGAAAAGGGCAAGACGGCATCGCGACGCCATTTGAAATAAAAGGGGAGAGCACGCTCTGAAAAGAATACGCGAACCGGAAAAGAGAGAGATAGGTGAACCGAGATTGTAGATCAACCAAGAGCACTTAACTCCTAAGTAAATCGAGACCAACAAGTAAATCATCCCCATAACGTCCCTCCCTCTCAAGCATACACCCTCTTAAACACCGGCAGCTCAAGCGCATTCTCCAAATGGACCCTCTTCGACCACTCCTTCTCCATCATCATCTTCAAGCTCTTAACAGCCTCGTCTGAGATCTCCAACCCCCTCCTGCCGCTCCCCGCCCCAACACTGCCCACGGACGACGATGAACCCCCGCCATTATTCGCGCTAAAGCTCGACGTCGCCGACGGCGTCGCGCTCGCCTGGTACCTCGAGATCCTCCTCCCGATGTCGGTCGCAAGGATCTCCTCGTCGTTCGTGAAGGGGTCCATCTTGAAAAGTAGGACGAAGAGCAGCGTACCCAGGGCCCAAACCTCCTGAGCCTCCGGGTGGTAAGGCTCGGTCCTGACGGCCTCGGGTGCGGCAAACTTCTTAGTGCCGTAGAAGAGCTCGCACGTCTTGCCCGGCGCGACGGCCGTCGCGGAGCCGAAGTCGATGAGCTTAATGCGGCGGGTTTTAATGTTGATCAGGATGTTCTCATCTGAGAATGCGGTTTAGTATGACGGCTATATTTTATAGTCAAGAGGGCAGATGAAAAGCTCACCCTTGATGTCATTGTGATGGAAACCCTTTTTGTAGAGGTACAAGATCGTCTCGACGACCTGCTTGAAGATCTCGATCGAGTCCTTCTCCTTAACGGGCCCGAACATCTCGATGTAGTCATACAGGTCGACCCAATCCTCCCCAAGGTATTCCATGACGATGATGTACCGATCCCGCACCTCAAAGTGCTCCACGTAACTAATGATGTTCGGGTGCTGGTCGCACTTGAACTGACGCATCAGGTGAATCTCGAGTGGTACCTTCCGGTTGTCGTTCTCCACCTGCTGCCAGTGCCACACAGACGAGTTACGGATGAACTTTAAAACGACCTTCTCCGAGCCCTTGTGCGCGAGCCGGACGGTCGAGTGGCCACCAGACCCCAGGGTTTTTTGCACCTGTAGGCGAGAAAGGAATGAACTCAGCACATCGCCCACTTTTAAGCCATACGTCATACTAACGACATACCTTGTATCTAAGGTCAAACCGCCTCTTCGCTCCAGCCCATCGGTCGATCTCCGACTCCCCCGACGTGGCGCGCCTCGCCACCTCCTCTTCATCGTCAAACAACGACCCCGTCGACCCCATACTAGATGAAAGCGTGACGGATGACCCGCCAACGATGGCCGCCGGAGCAGCCTCCTTCGTTGGCGCGGCCACATCCTTTGCCCCGACCTGGTTCCCCTTCACCTTAAGCGGGTTCGACGTCGGCGCCGGATGCTTCCCAACCGCTGCGGCCGCCGATGCGTCTTTCTTGTGCGCGATAAGCCGCCTGAGGAGATGGTTCTGCGGCGAGGCGGCGCCTGGCGCGGGCGGCGACCGCCTCAGAAGCCTGCCGACGGAAACGCTGCGCTTCTGAGAGGTCGTGAGCGCCGGAGGTGGCGGTGGCGGCGCGTTGGAAGCCGACGGGGGCGGAGGGGTGCCGACGGCGGCGCGGTTCTTGGAGGAGATGGAGTCGACGTCGGTGGTGGTGTCCGACGATTTGGAATGCTTGGCGCCGAGCTTCTTGAGGGAAGCGGGAAGGAGGCTGGGGAGCTTAGACCAGCGGGAGGCTGGCTTCGTCGACGTGGTTGAGGCCGCGGTAGAGGGCGGGGTCGACTTCGTGCTTCGAGTCGCGGCCGCAAGCGAGGCAGGCGCGGGGTTGGTGCTGCTTGCGGGTGCGACAGTGGGCTCGAACTCGTTCTCCTCGCGGAGAGATTGGAGCGAGGTGAAGAAGTGACCGCTGGAGCGCGACGCGGGCCTGCTGGGCTGGGCCGCGGAGGAGGCAGAGGAGGAAGTTGCTGAATCGAGCTTCTTCGTCCCCGTTGGGCCAGGCGCGGTCTGCGGCCGCCTATCGCGGCTAATATGGACGGGCGGCGGAGAGTTCGGAGCCTTGTTGTGGGAGAACCACCACGTTCCAGAGCGGGTTTCCGGGTCGTAGTCGGGCAGACCGGCTTCCTCAGCTATCCGTTCCAGCCTTGGCTGGTCCTCGTACTGGTAAGGTTCGGTTGCAGAGGATTGTCCGGACGACGTGGATCCAATCCTCGGGGATTGCAGCGTGTCGTGGTCCGTCGACGCCTTGCCCCGCGACCTCTGTGCAATCCGTCGCTCCGCCTCGACGGAGCTGGCGCTGCCATTCCGATACGCAAGACCCCTCCCCACCACGCTCCCATCATCCTCCTCCTCCTCCTCTTCAATAGTCCCCGTCTCGCGGTTCGAGAACTCCGAGTCGGTCCGGCTCAGTTCCATCCGGGACGTATCCCCATCCATCTCGGCGAGGCTGACGGGCTTCCACTTCGTGAGCCTGCCGCTGTTCGCGCCAATCGCCCCCAAGCTGTTGGACCTTGTGCCCGCGTCGGAGTAGGACAGCTGCCTCATCGCGTGGTCGATGACGCGCACCTGCCCGTCCTCGTCGGCGTCGTCAATGTCGGCTTCCCTATCGGCTTGGGACAGCTGTGACGGCTTAGCGTCGAAGCTTTCGGACGATAGCACCCGGGACGTGACGCCGGACCTTGGCGACATGATATCGGTCATGGAGTCGGACGACAGCCTCTCGAACGACTCGTCCGACCGCAAGTTCCTCAATGGGTGCCGCAGTGCCCCCTGCCCTCCAACCTTCCCAGCTTGATGCTCCGACAGCTTCGTCGTCGCCAGCTGCACCCGCGCAAAGCTGGCATCCACGTCAGCCCGATAGCCCGCAGACAGGTCTGCGTTTGTAGCGATCGGCATAGACCCATAACCCTCATCGTAGAGCGACTTTCGCGGAAGGGTGCTGTCGCCATCCACGCTGTCGTCCGCGATCGCCTGCTTCGGCTTAAACAAACCGGCATCGTGCTGATGCTGATGTTGCGCGACGTGTTGAGACATGGTTCTATATCTATAATTCTAAATGCGACCTGGAACGACAGACGTGTAAGTTGCATGATCCAATGACAGCACGAGGCCGCGAGGCCGCTGTGAAACTTCGAATGGGGATGCTCACGGAGGCTTCGCGGAGCCGATGCCCTCTGGATGCTTTCCAACGATCTGGCGTGAGGAGCAAGGATGAAGCGGACCAGCGTCGCCTAAGGAGAGCCTGTGATGAGGGGTGCCTGACGGGATCTCAAAGATGTCGTTCAAAGGCCGTTGAGATGGGTTCCTCCGTGGGTGCTGGCGTCGATGGAGTGAGTTGTCCTGCCGTCAAACTGAAGGGGAGCGACCTCAACAAATATTACTAGTCTGGGCTTGAGTTGGTATATATCTTGACGAATCTCGCAGGGATTTACACATTCGGGCGTGCCGCTGGGCCAGCTGCTCGTGCCGCCGCCCGGGGCTACCAGAGGGGTGCCTGCTGGGTAAGCCGAAAGGCGGCGCCCGCGATCGGGCGACGAGAACAGGCGCTGATGACGCGACTCACAGTGGAAGGCCGCTACGCATTGCTGAGAAAGCAATTCACGCGATGCTCAGGCGCGTACGAATGGTGTTAGGACGGCCGTTCCAGAATAGTTGGTAGCTTGCAGTGGCATGTCAAAAATAGCGGAGTTCACCCTTCTAGTTTTAGGAATACGAGGATACTGCGTTTTGCCGTGGTTTTCAGGCATCGAAAATGCTCGTGTGGGCCGCACCTTCGAGGTCGAAGGCACGTTGCGTCGTGCCAGTCGTTGTGGACGGCAGCACCGGTGGATTAGAGTACCCGATGTACCACGGAAGAGTTCCCGAACACAAATCTTTACTGCATGCTGAACAACAAGACTGCAAATTGTGGCCTTAAGGCTTCTCAGGAATTGCGACATCCTAGAACAAGCTCTCCTTCCATTGGGAATTCACAAACGCGTCTCCAAACCTCGACATTTTGATCGTGTTCGAAAGCCCTATTATCCAAAGAAAAAGATCAGTTAGAGCACCGACTGCTGAGAGTCAACAATTTTCCTACCGGGAAACGGGTGATGAAAGCCCGCGCAGTAAACGACTGGGTCGCCCTCCTTCAAGCCAATGACCGCAGCAGCCGGGCTCTTCATAATGTCCCTTTCGGTAAGAGCCAAAATCGCGTCCGTATTTCTAATGAGGCCGCCCATCGACTCGGTCGAGGTGCCGACGCACGCGTCATTCGTAGGCGGGGGCGCTGTGGAGGCGTCCTTCAGCGTGGAGACCTTGCCTTTGCCAACCGGCACGCGGAGACCGCTGGACAGCACTGAGTGCACACCGTAGTAGAGGGCCGAGCGGCGATAAACCGACGCGATTGGGGTGATGGCGATGATGGGGAAGTTCGGCCGGCGCTTCGATACGCTGGTGTGTTCGGTAAGAAGGCGCCTTCGTACGAACTCAAGCGAATACGTACAAGGAGGTCATCTCGCCCGTCGTGGTAAACACCATAATAGCGGTTGCATTGGCCTGAATAAAACTACTTTAAGTGGGAACAAATGGATATCGACCACGTGATTTGTTACCTCCGTACCGGCAGCCACAGCGGCGTCCGCAATAGAGTGAGAAAACTCAGTCACTTTTTTATTGCCCGCGTACAATTCCCTGTTCGCCCTCATCTCACGCGCGGTGAAATCGTGCGGATGCATAAAAGAGTCCCCGGCCTCACTCGTTCTGCAGACCGATGCCATCATCTGGACGGTCTCGACGGGGTACTAGTTTCGACATTCAGAACCCTTACTAAACGGACAACCCACCTGGCCGGTCGCGCACTCGGCGCTCAGCATGACAGCGTCTGTGCCGTCAAACATGGCATTCGCGACGTCAGATACCTCGGCCCGCGTCGGGACGGGCGAGTTGATCATCGACTCGAGCATCTGCGTGGCCGTGATGACCGGCTTCTCAGCGAGGTTACATTTGCGGATCAGGGTTTTCTGGATGACCGGGACCTAACAGATGCACACGTAAGAGACTGGGAATATAAAATGACTTCTAGCAGGAAAGGCAACAACGGCGCGATGTCACGTACCTGCTCCAAACTACATTCGACTCCCAGATCACCACGCGCCACCATAATCCCGTCCGAAATGGTGATGATGTCATCGATTATGTCCAGTGCCTACCAAGATTACATTGGTGTGCTATCTCATAAAAGGCCGCAAACCTGCGGCTTCTCAATCTTTGATATGATGTAAGGCCTCCAATCTTCCTCCAGATCTTCATCATGGTGCAAATGCTCCGGTTGTTTCTTTTCTTCCTCATGAAGCGCTTCGAAATGATCCAGAAGATCTTGCACATCCTGTTAACGGTCTCAACAAATATCAAGGTGCAGGCAGCATCAGCAAACCTGTGGCTTCTGAACAAAAGAAAGAGCCACGTAATCGAGTCTGTGCTTATACATGTATACCGCATCCTGTCTGTCCTTCGCCGTGAGTGCCGGAAGGTTGATCTGTCCAAATGAAAATGTTATTTTCGAAATCCACGGAAAAATTCGCCAGCAGCACAATGCTCACGCTCATATCCGGTACGTTGATCCCCTTGTGACTTTTCAACGTCCCACCAACAACAACCTCACACTTGACCTCCGTCGCCGAAACCCTCTCAGCCACCTTCAACGAGATGCTCCCATCATCCAGCAATACCCTATGCCCAACCTCAATCTCCCTCACAATCTCCCCAATAGGCGTCGTGATAACCCCCTCCTTGCCCGGGTCCGTCGAGCACACCACGCTGACGGCCTCACCCTTCCTCAGCGCGATGGTTCCGCTCTCGGTCGCGAACGTCCCGCAGCGGATCTTGGGCCCGCATAAGTCACCCAGGATGGCGACGGGGAGTCCCAGGCGCGCGGACGTCTCGCGGATAGTCCTGATGATTGGCGTCTGCGTCTCAGGGTCCGTCACGTGGGAGAAGTTGAGGCGGAAGCAGTTGATGCCGGCGACGATGAGATCCTCGATTTTGGGTATGCTGGCTGGGCCGAGGGTGCCGACGATCTAGAAAAGGTCAACACTGAGCGGAGGTTATGCTTAGAGCTACCAACCTTCGTCCTCCTGTCTTTCAAATGACGGTACGCGTGCAAGACCTCCTGGGATATGCCGGCAAGAAACGCTTCCTTTCGAGGCGATGAGGCTGCCATGCTGGTTGGAGCCGTTTGCTTCAAGTCCGGTTCGTCTGCGAGGTTTGCAATCAGCACCGTTTGTTCCCCGCCAGGACTCCGGGTCAACTCCGGTACAGGCTGCGCTAACAGCGGCGGGACATTGTCGTCGCGGATGTTGGTGGCGGCCTCCTCCTCGCGATCGGCATGCGGCCGTCCTCCGGCTTGGCCACCACCCTCAAATACCCCCACGGGGGCGTTCGCCGAGAGCCCCGGTCCATGCCCTCCCTCCTGAGCGCCGACGACAGTCTCCGTCACGCCCCTGCCGCCGTTCTTGCTGGCGCCGCACCCCATGAGCGCGTACCTCCGATGTGGGTTGCCTTTTCAATTCCCACCGCACAAGCAAACTTCGACATGGATATTAATAACCAGGTGCACAGGAAGCAGTAAACCGCGTTGATCTTCGAAAAGTACCCTGTCGTTCTATTATTACGTAGATATCACGCTCCCCTTCGAAGACCCCACCCCGCTCACAGGCTCCTTGACATCCAAAACCCTGTCATGATT
>JADGJL010000495.1:0-19951 GCA_027600665.1 Irineochytrium annulatum
GGTGTATAGTGGGGGTTTTGAGTGCGATGTTGAATCATATTGATGCGCACAGGGAAAGGGAGTGAGGCCGGATGGACAGTGAATTAGTTGTTGGATTACAACGGAGCGCGAAAGAAAGGGAGCGAGGTTCGGATGGGATGGGATAGAGACTGGGGTGGGCGAATTATATCGAAACGCACAGAAAGGGAAGCGAGGGTCGGGTGCGAGCACGTCATAGCAATTTGTTGCCCCTCCTATCCTTAAACTATACGTACTGAGCAGTCTTTGGAGGTGTCACGGAGTAAGTAGAGATCCCGACAACGTCCTCATCTGTCGGATTGATGGCCGTGTAGAAAGCAAGGGCGGTCTCGCCTGGCACGACGCTAATCTCTCTCGTTTGTGGTACGAACCTTTTTTGCACGTAAGTGGTTAGTATAAGTCGGCAATGCGGGCAACATGATGGGGTAGGTAGAGTAGTAGTTATAGCATGGTAGGATCCAAGTCCGGAGTATGCGCATGCGGTAGAGCCAGAAAGGAATGATTGAATGCGCGCTCCACGCGCAGGCCCTATTGCGATCGTACCCCCTGCCCTCCGCGGACGCATCAGACCGACCCTCAAAGCCCTCCACCTTCAAAGTGCGACCCGATCCAACAACTATAAGAACTCACTTCCACTTCATCGTATCCGCCAAAGAACTCTCAAAATTGATCTTGATCTTCCTCGCGCCCTTCACGGGCTTCATTGTTGCCGGATCGAACTTGTGGCCGGCCGTCGTCATGGGCGTCCCGTCAAAGCCCGTCTGCTGACACAGCATCTGGTACAGGGGCACGGATGCGTAGGTGATGCCCACGAAGCCGATGATCACTGACGCGGTGTAGTACATGATGGTTTGGTTGCGAATGCGCGTGGATTGGGCGAGGCGGGAGTGGGTGGGGGTTGTGTAGAGGCGGCATAGGGGGAGGCGGAGCGCGGCGGGGCGAGAGAACGGCCGAGGAGGTATCAAGGTAGGCGGCCGACGGAGGTGGTGGACGGGCGTCGCGGTGGCCCGAAGGACGGGACGAAGGGCAAGTGATGGTCGATACATGAGCAGATCGCAAAAGTCGTCAAAGAGCAGCCAACACCATTCCCATTATCCATCGGGGGTGCGCCAGTAAGCTATAGGTATCGATCGTATCTGCTCAGCATGGGGAGCGGTGAGCTCGCTCTCTCGGCGAAGAGACGTTGTTCGCTTGCTTACCGTGTGTTATATATGTAATTAAGTGACTATTTTCCCAATTAATTACACCACAGCCAAACTAAACACAAGCCATCGAGCCGAGGGTTGTTTGCACTTCGGTGTGACACACGACGTGCGGCTGAGCACTGCGACGCGAATTAAGACGCCTTTTTTCCTTCACCCATCCACCTTCCATCATCGCTCACCAAAGCTCGTGTCGAAGCAACGGCACCCACACTGCTGGGCGAGCAAGCCCTCTTTTCTCTGGTGGGTTCGCTTGCTGGTCGTAAAAGATTACAAAAGGCTGCCTGGCCCCCCGCCCGATCCTCCCATCTCAAACCCATCATGCACTTCACAAACCTCATCGCGTTCGCCGTCGTCCTTGCCGCTGCCAACGTGCAGGCCTACGGCCGCCACCGCCCCGTCAACGGCCTCGCCGTCGCGGACGCGCCACTCTCCGTCACGTCCGACGCCGTCATCGCCAAGGAAGCGGGCACCACCCCCGCCGCTCTGGTCGCCGACGAAGTGGGCACCACCGCGGCCCCCCTCGACGCCACGTCCACCGGCCCCGCCGACGCGCCGTCCACGTCCCCGGGTGGCGGTCCGCCGCCCCCCGTTACGAAGCCCACTCAGGAGCCGCCTAAGACGACCGTGACGTTGGAGCCGTCGTCCTCGCCTTCGACTCAGCCGTCCTCGCCCTCGACGACGCAGCCGTCCTCGCCAACCACGACGAAGCCGACATCGCCACCGGTCGACCCATCCTCGACTCCGGCCGGCCCTGTAAGTAAAGCTCGTTGGCATGCGCGGCGTTGAGCGAAATGCAACTGACCTCAATTGCCTCTCTGTCCTTCCATAGTCGGTCCCGCCCCACACCACCCCTCCGGTGGCTCCGTCGAGCACGCCTAACGCCCCTGGTGGCGGCGGCGGCTCGGGCCCCTCGCCCCCGGCCGTGAACTCGCCCTCCGTCACGCCGTCGAACAACCCGCCCCCGCCGGTGGCGAACACCCCGACGCCGCCCAAGGTCGCGACGCCGACGCCGCCCAAGGTCGTGACGCCCCCGCCTAGCAACGCGCCCGCCCCGGGCGTGACGACCGATCTTGTGGCCGGCGGTGCCGTCAAGATGGGCGCGAGCAGCTTGGCCGCTGGTATCATTGGCTCCATCGGGATGATGCTCTTCCTGTAAAGAGGATGACATTCTCTTTGAGTTAATGAGAGGATGACGTCTTTTAAAAAGGATGACGCGGTCTTCCGCGTTATGAAAGGAGAGAGCCTTGCCTTTTTGTTTTTGATTCAATCCTTTCGTTGCCATAGTTTTACAGGCCAATTAAGCTCGTTCGTGTCTACTCGCCTTTTTCCTATATTCATTATCACCCCCTGAACTCCCTTGTTTTGTTGGTTTGTAATTAACCTGCACCTCGTGAGTATGTTACTCCCAAACTCCTTGCTTCCAAGCCTCGTGAACTTGACCTCTCTTTGTTGATGCCTACCTCCTGTTACATCCTCATATTTAGAAGTTAAAGTGAACACTTGACGTGGGTTCCCTTTGTAAACAAGATGGTGCTGCTAAATAATAAACACAAGATGCTCTGTTGAAGGCTATTTCGTTCACCAATGAAGGAGAAGGCATACCCATAACAATTGCAGACTGTAGTTTTTTTCGGGCCTCCACACCTTAGCCTGCGAGTACACACTCGACATACAGATAGTTTGGTCGCCGCGGCCCTCTGGATAAATAACCTGCCGCGTCAATAACCGAAAATGGACGCCTAGCCTTAGGCACTTCTCTATTTCTATGGAAGCTTTACTGTATGTACGTGTTGAACCAGAACGACGCCCATTCCCATGCAAAGAAGTCAGGCCCCCCCTTTAATACACTCCCGGTATCGTCGGGCCAACAGGCGGCAGCGTGATAGTCTGCTGCGCCTGCGCCGCCGCCGCGCCGCCCGCCTTCTCCTTGTCCGCGCCCCTCTCCTTCCCGACGACGCCGGAAAGGCTCACGGCGAGCTCCTGCTCCTTCTCCTTGGCCCTCACGACCCTGAGGTCCCTCCTGAGCTGGTTGATCTCCTTGATGAGGGCGACGTTCTCCTGCATGATCTTGACGTTGTCGGACCGGTGGATCCCTTGGTCCTTGGACACCTTGCGACGGAGGGACGCGACCGTGCGCTGGAGGTACTCGCGCTGCCGGCTGTACTCCTGCTGGACGTCCACCTCGACGGGCTCCTCGTCCTTGACGGTCTCCTTGCAGTACTTCTGATAGAGGCGCTTGACTTGGGTCTATGCAGAAATGATTTAGTAAGCGCTGAAAGGGGGTGGCAGAAAAAGGGGTTTGTAAAATATTGAATGATACCTTTAGGACTTTCGGGTCCTGGATGTGTTGAACGCACTCGTTCAGGTCCACCTTGAACCTCCGGACCGTGGCCATGCAGGCCTTCACTTTCGAGTACTCGGTCGCAACCTCCTTCTCGGCGGCCTTGAGCTTCAGCTTCAGGTCCGCGATCGTGAGCTCGAGGTTGGAGTTCGCCTTGTGGTAGTGCTCAAGCTCAACGTCCATTTCCTGTGCAAATAAACACGAGTTAGCAACTGAATAAACCAGTTCGAGCTAGCTGGCGCAGCACATTCTGTCTCTACCTTGATCTGGTGCGTCATGCCCTGAATATCCAACTCTCTCGGCTCGATCTGGCGCTTAAGCTCCTTGATTTTGTAGTCCAATACGAACTTAAACTTCTCAAGCTCCTGGTTCTTCTTCTTCAGGTCATAAATCCTCTTTTCCTTGTCCTGGATCGTCTCATCACGCTCCTGGATCTCCTTCTTCAAACCGGTGATGTCCTTCTCCAAGCTCTTGATGACCGAGTGCAGCTTCTTCTCCTCCGCATACATCTTCGCGATCTCGGACTTGTGGCCGTCGATCTCGGCCTGGAGCGTGTTGAACTTCTTCCTCATGATCCCGTTCTCTCCCTTCAGGTGAAGCCCGGCCTCCTTCTCCTCCTTGAGCCGCCTCTCGTACCGGTGCTTCAGCTCGAGGATCTCGGCGTCGGCGTCCTCCTCCGTCTCGCGCGTCGTCTCCTCGAACTCGCGGAACTGCTTCCTCATCTCCTCCTGCAGCTGGTCGATCTCGGCCTGCTTCTCCTTCAGCTTGGCCTCGAAGTGGCTCGAGAGCTCGTTGAGGGCCCGCTCCTTCGCGGCCTGCATCTCCCGCATCTGGTTCTCCCACTGCTCCTGTAGGTCCGACGTCTTCAGCTGCAGCTCCTGGTACTTTTCGTACTCGGCCATCAGCTTGGCGTTGTGAATAGTCTCGAGCTCCTGTTTACAGAAATATGGTCAGCGTAAGAGCGTCAAAATGATGAACACTTGCCAGCATCTCCCTCGCATGCGAGTCCTTCTCCTCCCCCATCTCCTCCTCGTGACGGACCTCCTCCTTCTCCTTGTCGGTCCTCAGTACCGTAGACGTGATCTTCAGAGCCTCGATCTCCTGCATGAACTTTTCCGTGACCTCCTTGATCTTCTCGTTGAAGTTCATGTCCTTAAGTCGGAGCTGGTACTCGTTCTCCATCTTGAGCTCCTCGACGCGAGTCTTAAGCTCTGCCATCATTTGGTTCTTCTCCTCTAGGTCCGATTTCGTAACAAGGATCTAAATAGACGGCTCCGTTAGTTCCATGTTTATGCATGATGACCTCACTTCATCCGCGTAAACAATCTCCCGATCACGTTTTAAGCCCCTACCCTCCTTGTCGCTGATTTTGAAGACATACAAACAACCGTCCTCGGACGACGAGAAGAGATATTGGTCGTCATAGCTGACCCGGAGCTTTGTTATGGGCCCGGAATGACCTTGGTGCTCCTGGTACTCTCCGGGCTCATTTCCAAGCGGATACTTCATGGAACGGACGCTGCCGGTTGCAGTTCCTAAAACACAAAATTGAGTTACGACCCATTTTTGCATCAAGGGCCGTGACACAATACGTACCGACAAACATCATCCTCCCGGAGTGGGAGAGGACAACCTGCGTTAAGACGGAGTCGGACTCCAACTCCCTCGCAATTTGGGAGTCGATGATTTCCTACAATTACGTTAGCATGGTAGCTCTAACTTTGCAAACAAACAACAGCACACCGTACCTTCAACGTCTTATCGCTCCCGACAGCAAAAATCGCCTTCCCGTCTGGCGTCGCGACGGCCGAAGTGTAGCTGCAGCTCTTCAAGATGCTCTCGCCCTCCCTCTTCACGCCCGACCCGTTGGATCCGGACAGGTCCCTGAGCGACCAATCGTAAATCGCGCCGTCCATGCCCGCGGACACGATCTTGCTGTCGTCGGGCGACCACGAGAGCGAGCGGACCTTCCCGTTGTGACCCTTCAGGTTGCCGAGGTTCTCAAAGTTCCAGGTCGAGTAGATCTGGATCGTGTTGCCGTGGACGGCCGCGAAGTACTGGCCTCCGTTGCTGAAGCGGCACTGTTTTGAAATAGTAGTCAACACATGAAAGGACGAAAAATGAACGGTAAAAGGATGACGGATACCAACCTCTCTGCATCCGCGGACGGTGAACTCCCTGAAGCTTCTAATATCGTCAATCAACAAATTCATCAGCCTGAGCTTGTCGCTAAAGCCAACGAGGATGTAAAGGCCCGACGGGTGAATAGCAACGGAGAAGGCCTCCTCGGGAAATGTCTTCACTAGCTCCGATGTGGACTCCAAGTAGTTCCACACCCTCACGGACCGATCCGACGAGCAAGTGACAATAAGCGGCTTCCTGATGCAAGTGTCCATCCCCGTGATCTGTCCATGATGAAACGGCTGCGAGAACACCTCGAACCTCGCCTCGTCCCCCTTCATAACCTCCGACCCCGAAAGCATAATCGAGAACATCTGGCTGTTCTCCATCGAGCACACGAGGTTATCCTCGCTGTTCGAGATGGCCATGTTCATGACTTTGGCCGACTCGTCCGCAAGCGCGAAATCCTTCACCCGGCGGTACAGCTCCTTCCCCGTGGCGCCCGCCGCCATTTTCCCGGCCTCGTCGAACCCGTTCGGCTGCTGAGGCGGCACCAACGCCCCGCCCTGCTGGGCCGCCGCCGTCGCCATGGCGTCCTCACCCCTCTCGTAAATCACCGCGAGACCGCCGGACCCGCCCGCGATGAAGCCCTTCGAGTACGCGATGAGAGAGTGGCACGACCGGATCGACACGGTCTGTGTAGCGCTGACGGTGGTCGGGTGCTGCTGGAAGCTGATCTCGTACCGGAGCTCCCCGTTTGACTCGAACACCAGGATGCGGCCGTCCTCAGTACCCACGATGACGCGCTCGTCCTGGGTCCAGCAGTGGCAGAGGTTGTTCCGGTGCTCCATCTTCTGCAGCGCGACGCTCTTGAGCGCACCTTCGCTGTAGCGGTACAGCCGGAAGATGCCGTTGCCCACAACGGAGACCTGGGTGTTGTCGAGGGGGTTGAAGGCGACCTGGTAGACGGCGTTGCCGGCCTGGTTGCCCGACGGACCCGAGAACGAGAGGTTCGCGTTCGACTCCTTCCGCTCGGAGCTGCCCGCTCCGAGCCCCGACGGCGCGAGACCCAGCATACCCGTCGCGACCGCCTGATGCTTGTCTCCAGAGACGTTGGCGGTCTTCACGGATGCCATGAGCTTCGTCTTCTCCCACGTCCAGTAGTACAGCATCCAATCCGGAGCGCCCGACTGCGTGATGATGTATTTGGCGTCGGACGAGAAGGCCATGGACACGAACTCCTTACTCTCTGCCTCTGGCGGCGATAGCGTCTTCCTCCTCCTGAGCGTGTGCAGATCATAGATGGCGGCCAGGGGTCTCTCAGTCCGCTCCGCGATGGCCAGGTAGCGCTTGTTGGCGGCCACGGACATGGCGGTGATGCCCTCGCATCGGTCCGAGACGGCGATGAACTTCTGGGTTTTGGACTCGGTGTTGACAAGGACGGCGTTGGAACCGGCCGGGTAGACGACCGTCTGCTCGTCCAGGTAGGCAACGTTGTTCTTCACATCGCCTTTGAGTCCGAAGACGTGCCTGTCATTGTGCAGGTGAGTATTCGCGGCCGGCCCCCAGCAAGAAATCTTAAAGCAGACCCAGTTCCAGGCACTCACCGATGGGCCACGGCCGCGATGGACATGACGGGCGGTGACGATGCGGTGACAGCGGGGTCGGGAAGGGCTGCCTCTCAAGAGATCTACGAATTTTCGTCAAAACCTTCCTTCACCACCACATCCACAACACCATCGACCTCGACCTTAAATTGATCCCGTGGACTTGGGGCCGGAACTGAGAACCATGCGGAGAGAGATAGAGGAGCGATGAGCTGGTGCCGTAAGTGCCGGTGAGCGGCTGTGTGACGTGCTTGATCAGTTCTGTATCATCCGCGTGCAGAGGAGAACTTCCAGGTGTCATCAAACTGCACGGCATCATGGTTCTGAGACACTGCAAACTGAACAGTTTAAAGAAGTCACGACCTGCCAGAACGCTGGGCAATTGGAGGCCGTCGAAGTCGACGTAGAACTCAGAGGCTGGAGGAAACAACTACCTCTGTATATCAGCAGACGACAGTTTGAATTTTGGCTTGCCGCCAGCTGAACAGTTTCACTAGCTGACGATTTGTCCACCCGCGGGCAATCATTGCGGGCAAGACTGCCACCACATGTGGCAGGAAACCCGAACGGAAGCTCTAAGCTTTCAATATCTGGCGTCGAGAATGCTGCAGCGTTGGAGATCTTTGGAATGATCTTGATCATGGATGGCAACAATCGGAAGACAGACCACTGATGCAACTGTACAATGCGGTAACTGAAGGCCAGGACCTACACGTATGGGGTGGCAACAATTTGCAAGGGATTAAAGGCGGGCGAGAGCAAGGTTGACAGTGTGAGCAGGCCCGGCGACAGATAGCCTTCACGATTCTCAGTTTTCTCTTCGGTTATTAGCAGAGGGTCGAGCTTAGGATTGGTACGCCATGCTAAGTTGTTGTACCAGAAGAAGAGGCATGAAGAAAAGGGATAGTCGTTATTCCAGCTCGAATGCCGTTGAAGAAGCTGTTTCTCAATATAGGACGTGAAGTCTGCTCTACGCGTGAATGTGGGGGCAAGTAGGGGCCGACTTCAACGCAATCGCAATGGCATGGAGAGAATAACTACTGATCACATAGCTTATAAATCCCCTCGAGAGTGTTAACGAAGAGCCCCACGGTCCCATGATGCGTGCCCTTGGCGCGTGTGGAGGCCAGGGCGGAGGTCGCGTGGGAGGGCGTTTCCTGTATGGCCAGATTTCCTCACGCCATTCAGCAAAAATGACATCGCTGTCAGCACGGCAAAGCCTCCGCGTTGCAGCCCAGTTCAGCTCCCTCTCCACTGGTGCGTCTGCGCCCGACGAAGTCTCCACCGGCTTCATCGTCTTCACCATCCTCGGCACCCCATGGTCCTCGCCGTCGAGCACGCGAGAAGCGTCGAGGAGCCGGAGACCGGCCGTGCCACTGTCGGCGCGAACCAGAAGCGGAGGCGGTCTTCCCTCGCGGGCGGTACGTCGAGTTCGGGCTACACTTCACCTTCCGTCGCGTGTGCTGACGCCATACCTCTTGCTTAGCACCCGGCATGCTTGGGACAGATGGGCCGTGGTGGACTGACGCTTCCGGCCGGACGGTGATGCTCCGCGGCGTGAACCTGGGCGGCTCGGCCAAGCTGCCGCGCTTCCCTGAGATGCCGTCGCACGTCGGGGGGCGGGCCTTCTTCGAGGACAGGAAGGTGTCGTTTGTGGGGAGGCCGTTCGATCTCGCGGACGCCGACGAACACTTCGCGCGGTTAAGGCGGTGGGGGTTCAACTTCTTAAGGTTCAATGTCACGTGGGAGAGCCTAGAGCATGAGGGGCCGTAAGTGTCCTTCGCGGTGCTATCTACGCATGCTTTTCTTACACTATCCGGGCTTTAGAGGTATCTACGACTTTGAGTATATGGATTACGTCGTCGAAATCCTCAAGCGCGCAAAGTATTTCGGCTTCCGCGTCTTCATCGACCCACATCAGGACGTTTGGTCGCGGTACAGCGGGGGTTCTGGAGCACCCGGTTGGACGTTCAGGGCCGCCGGGTTGGACGTCTTTAAATTCAAGGACACGTACGCGGCGCTGGTGCACAACACGTACGATGACCCAAAGAGCTTTCCGAAGATGATTTGGGCGACGAACTACAACAAGCTAGCTTGGTGAGCTTGCGTTCCGCGTCTGCTCCCCAGTAGTCGTTAACCTTGATTTTATCAGCGCAACAATGTTTACATTGTTCTTTGGCGGGAAGACGTTTGCGCCGAGTTGTAAGGGACCTGACGGCTCCAGCATCCAGACCTTCCTGCAAGAGCATTACGTGAACGCCTTCGCAGAGCTCGCCAGACGGATCCATGCGTCTTCGGATGTCTTAGAAGACGAGGTTGTCATCGGTACGTTGCTGCAAAGTTGTTCAACCGCCATGCTAACCTCCCTTAGGTTATGACACATTGAACGAACCCCATCAAGGCTACATCGGCATTAAAAACCTCTCCGTCCGCGACCCATCCCAAGATCTCCTCAACGGCCTCACGCCGACACCGTTCCAGTCCATGCTCCTCGGCATGGGCAACCCCTGCCCTAACGTGGAAAACTACCGCCTTACCTCATTTGGCCCCCAAAAGGTCGGCACCGTCTCCCTCACCCCACCGCCATTCACGACCGCCTGGCTAGACGGCTCCTGCCTCTGGGCCCGCGAGGGCGTCTGGGACCGCAAATCCCTCACCCTTCTCCGCCCCGACCACTTCGCGACCGACCCCTCCACCGGCGCGCCCATCGACTTTCTGTCTGGCTTTTGGCGCCCCTTCGTCCAACGCTTCACGAGCGCCATACGCGCCGTCCACGCCAATGCCGTCATGTTTATCGAGCCCCCCGTGAACGAGCACCCGCCGCCTTGGGCTCGGGAGAACGGGGACCCGGTCGACCGCATCGCGTACGCGCCGCACTGGTATGATGGCCCGACGCTGGTGAACAAGCGGTTCAACAAAATTTTCACTGTCGATTTCATCGGGCTTAAGCGGGGGCGATACGCGCACCCGCTGCTGTCGCTCAAATTCGGCTCACGGGGCATCAGGAAGTGCTTCGCGGATCAGATTGGGACATTGAGAAGGGAGGGGCTGGAGTACTTGGGGCAGCACCCGTGCCTCCTGGGCGAGATCGGTGTGCCGTTCGATATGGATAAAGGGCGGAGCTTCAGGACGGGAGATTATCGGAATCAGACGCATGCGATGGACGTGAACCTCGCGGCGCTGGAGGCGAACCTGATGAGTTTCACGCTGTGGAACTACTGCGCGGAGAACACGCACGAGTGGGGGGATGGATGGAACGGGGAGGATCTGTCTATTTACTCCAGGCCAGCTGGCGCCGGCGCCGTCAGGCTGCCGAGCACACGAAAGGCTTCGCAGTCGGCAGCGGACGGCAGCGTCGACGAGGTGAAGCTTCGGCGACTGAAGCTCATTAACGACAACGACACTGTTATCGATATCCCCGTTCTACCCCTGCGCGACGCATCCCCATCCCGCTCGACTCTGACATTCGTTACACCGCCCACGAACCCCGACACCACGATGTACTACGACGCCCCATCCACCACCTCCACCTCCTCCCTGCCGCGCACACCGCCCAACCCACCGCGTACCATCACATATACGGTCGACCCAACCAACCTCGCGTCCGAGCCGTACCTCGACACCGGCGCACGCGCGCTTGAATCCTTCTCGCGACCGTTCCCTGTCCTGACGCCCGGCACGCCACTGCACCTCTCCTTCGACCCAAAGTCCTCCGTCTTCTCATATACCTTCTCGCACCCGATCGACCCGCGTCAGCCGTCCACAGGGACCGTCGTGCGGCGCAAGGGCTTCCCGCACCAGCGCCGGAGATCGGGTGTGCTGGCCCACGCGCACCACGACAACGAGCGCGGGGTCGGCGCGTCCGTGCATCGCGCGTGTGAGGTGGAGATATACCTCCCGCCGTCGCACTTCAGGGAGTCGGATGGCATAGAGGTGTGGGTCAGTGCCGGCGCGGTCAAGATCGATTGGACGGACCGGCGGCTGCGATGGCGATGTGAGGGTTTTGATGAGGATGGGATCTGGACCGGGCTGGCGAAAGGCGGGGTCGTCAGGGGCGGGGAGGTGGAGCATACAATCGTAGTGAGGAGGAAAGGGGCTTGGAGGGAGGCGATAGAGGTTGTTGGGGACAAAAGGATGAGGGAGATAGAGAGGGCGCTTGAGGGAGATGAAAAGGCACGAGGTTGCTGCGTTATGTAGCATGATTGCGGAACACTTACATTGCTGAGTTCTTACGCGTTAACGTTGAACGACATTTCTGCATCGCTTGCAATAATTATGTGGACAAATACAAATACGAATGCACTTTTTCTTTCATCGAGCTCGCTGTATGAACGAAAAAAAAAATCGTAATCGACTGTGAAGATAAAACTTGATAATCCCGTGCACTTAAAGGGACAAGCCGTACGTGACCTCAGGATGCTGGACGGATGCTCAACGAAGAAAGAAAAATACACGGTAGAAGGAAGGTACTGCCTCAAAAGTTGCCTTTCCCTACACCGCCACGTCAGGGTATACATAAGCCTCGTCACGTCCACGATTGGCAACTTCGTTCCTCGCACGGCATCACAATGGCCTCCTCGTCTTCCGCTGTCGCGGCCCTGGCCACTCCTGCCGACTATCCCCGTCCCTCGTCCCCATCCGAGATGCCCCTCCTGCCACCCGCCGCGTCCCCGCTGGCGCCTGCGGAGCAGCGCAAAGTTGACCCCACGCCAACGTACGATCCGCCGCCCGTGCCGCCGCCGGACTTCCAGATCCCGGCCTACGAGGAAGCCACCGCCGCCGCCGCGGGGCAGGCGAAGCCCGCCGGGGTGCTGGACGCGCCGCCGGATTACTTCGACGTGAGCCTTGTTCCAGCTGCAAACGTTCTGTAAGTCTCGACTTGCCCTCTCGGTTCAAGGGAGCTGACGTTGCGATAGATGGAGAACTCAGATGCAGCCTATGGAGGGTTCAACGGTGCCTTTCAAGAGGACGTCGGCCGGCTGCGTCGAGACCCATGACCCCATCCTTGACTCCAACGTAAGCATTTTGATGAACACGCGCTGTTTAAGATGAGGCTTACGCGTTCACGTTATTTGCAGCCCGACGAGCTTTATCGGTTCTTCATGACGCACCTGGTCGAGAAGCCGGCGCTGATCGTCAGAATAACCGGTTCCCACACCGAGTCGCACACCAGGACAGAGACCACGACAAACGCGGATGGATCCACTTCCACGCATACCGTTACGGAGACACGGGTGAGCACCTTTTGTGGTTTTCCGTTGTATCTGCTTTCCTGTACGCTAAGAAGTGAATTTGCGTCAATAGACCGTCACCGACTTCAGTTTCCGCATGGACGCTAGCAATTACGTCGCTCCAGACTGGGAAAGATGTGTCGCTCGGGCGAGAAAGAACAAACCCCAGGACTCCGACTTCGGCCAGTGGCGAGAGGTTCTCGAGGCCTACACAAGCTCAACGAACCAGCTTAAAGAGTGAGCTAAGTTTGTTCAATCTGAGTTGGCGCGACGATCGGTTTCTGATTTACTTTCGACAGAATTCATCTCAAAAAGGAGATCATCTGGGACTACGCGAACTTAACGCCTCAGCTCCGCGCCCTCGTCCGCATGACGGGCTACCGTAACGACATCCACATCTCCTACGAACATCGCGCCCACGAGATCTCGGTATACTCCTCCTCGGAGATCATGAAGCTCAGCCGCGCGTGCTGGATGCGCACGCTCTGCGTCATTACGTGCCTATGGATCATCTTCCTGCCAGCCTTCCTGATTGCGAGGAGAAATGTCAAGGACAGGCTGCACGCGTATTATAACTGCGTCGCGCCCGCATCTGTGTTTTACAACAACAACGCCGGGATCATCGCGGGCGCGGTGGCAACGAGGTCGTATGGGATGTTTATAGCGCGCTGAGATGATCATTTTCTTTTCTTTTTTTTTTTTGGGAGGGGGAGATGCTGACAGGTTAACGGATGGCGGACGTAGGGTACTGAGTTTGTGACCTCTTTTGATAAGTGTCAGCTTTATTGACCACTGCAAGTTTTCCGCTTACTGTATATTTTAGCAATATAATACTATCTTTCATTGATTATCCGTTCGAGATAAGGAAGGCATGCAGAACTACGCGGATGAAGGGATGAAGGACACTCGATCATGAAAATAGGATATCAAATCAGGTAGAATACTGACCAGTGACGCACCAGATGGTTGCATGTGATGTCAAAGCACCGACCGGTCACCGCCGCTTCACGAGCTTTGCATTGCAACGCACCCTGTCCCGTGGTCCGTGGCACTCCCACCTGCCAGCTCACCTGCTCCAACGCCGCCAGCTCGGTCGGAACCTCTTCGACCTGGTCGCCACCCGCATCCTCCGATGTCCGCCCTGCTCTTCAACCCCTACGCCCCCGAGGCGGTCGTCCGCCGCGTCGTCGTCGAACCAGCTGCATTTCTCGACTCTCCACTGGCCCGCGACGGCCTCCCCATCCTAGCACGGTGGCGGGGGAACGAGAGGGATGAGAAGAGATGGAAGCTTATGGCGAAGTTCAGCATGTAAGTTGCTATCCGTCGTTCCCCTTTTTCCCCCCAGGTCCGTGCGGAGAACTAATGAGCCTTCATCTGCAGAAACAACAGAGCCCACCAGGTGGTTTGCTTGCTCATTTTGGCGCTGCACTTCGTCGTGATTATGGGCAAGTGAATTAAGCAGCACTGTGCCAGTTGGGAGTCGAGAATTTATTATACCAGAGAAGAGAGAAATTACTCGCGGAGGGAGAGAGGGAGACGAAGAAATGTGGGCGGAAATTGCACATAAACACCTGATAGCTTGTATAGGAGCCACCATCCTTGATTAGCTCAATACACATATTCGACTTTATTTTTAAGACATAAAAGAAGTTTAAAAAAGCAACGACTGTTCACCAAGTCGATGATTGTCTAGGAGCCACTGTCCTTGTTTAGCTCAAACACATTTCCAACCTTTTATCATGACAAGACAAAGGAAAGGAATCCAAACGGGCACCAACTATCCCCCCAAGTCGCTGAAGACGGAAACAAGAATTAGCGGATATAAAGCAACACATGTAGCAAGGAAAGTCGCTATTAGTTACACAAATTCTATCTGACCAGCCTGCTCGAACTCGAACCAGCAACACCCTCCTCGCTTTCCCTCCGGAAAATCTCTTCATCCTCAACCGTGTTAAGCTCGTGCCTGTTGTACACAATGGTTGGCATCGCAAGGGAAAGTAATTTCAAAATAACACAAACCATTGACTTCCACCAGAGCCTTGCGCTTGCCGTCTCGTTGGCCCTCTCTTCTTCTTGAACAGCCCATCCAGAAGCGTAAACCCTCGTGTCCTAAGCAATTGGTACACGAAGAACGCAATCCCGGCTAAGAGGAAGAAGCCAATGAAGGCAACGGCGATCCCACCCGACGACGAGCCCGCATCCGCGCCGTCCTCGCCTGTCGGGCCGTCGTACCCCAAGTCATCCTCCGCCTTCGCAGGCGGCTCCACAGGCGGAGACGGCGAGATCAACGGCGGTGGTGGCGATGGCGGCGTTGGCGGCTTTTCACCCGCCTTCGGTGGCGACACCGCCCCATAGCCCTTAACGTCCCCTCCGACCTCGCTCAACAGCCCAACCTCGACACCGTCGATCACGCCAATGAACCGGTTGAACACATCCAGCGACTCCAGCGGCCTATCGCTGGGCACCATGTGCGACCCCTCGTAGATGACCACGTTCGTCAGATTGCCTCGTTTCCTATAGGTCCCGACCTCCGTCCCGTTGATCCTCCACGCTTTTGCGGGATTATCATCCCCCATTCCCTTGGCCCCACCCCACGTCATATTCCCCACCATCCACTCAATGCCCAGCACGTTGCAGATCAGGTCCTTGTCCCCGTTGAACAGCAGGATTGGCGTCCGGCTCACCAGATCTGGTATTAGCTTGTACGGCGGCTCGCTGTCCGTCGACAGGCTAGACCCGACGCTGCCCCTGCACTCCTCCCACTTCTTCCCGTCCCCAACGGGCGCGTGAAGCGCCAGCCGCACCTCCGGCCTGGTCAAGTACGTCTTCATATCCTGCACCCCCGCCGGCCACGCCAGTAACCCACACCCCTGACCCGGCCCGGTGTCGTGGTTCCGGATGTCGTACATGTTGATGCAGAACTGGCCCGGCTCGGCCTGAGACGAGTCGAGGATGCCGTTGAGGACGGTCTCGCATTGGAGCTGCTTGATGGTCTCATGGGGGTTATTGTGGAGAGCGACCGCGCATTTTTCCCATGCGCTGCGGACCTGGTCGACGAAGCGACCTTTGAGAATCGAGTGAGACATTGCGAAGTCGTAGTACGAGGCGTATTGCCGAGTCGGGTCCATCCAGCCGTTGCCGATGAGGAGGCCCTTCAAGTTGAATTTTTTGCTCTGATGCGCGTTAAACAAGACGGGCACAACGGCGGATCGCCATAAATTATTACCCGCGCGGTCTTAACGTCGTCGTTGCTGGCCGTGATGGCCGTCGCGAAATAGGGTATGAAAACGCCGGCGAAACTCTCGCCAGCAAGATACAAGTCGTACTTTCTGAGATCCGGCCAGATCTGCGAGCCATACGGTAAGCAACACGTTTCTAAACTAATGGAGAACCCTGACCGACCTCAAAGAAGTTTTCCATAAACGTCATGAAATGCGTCGTGACAGCCTCCATGTTCTGATCCTCCTTGCCCCCATCCATCGTGCTGTAACCCGTACCCAGCGGCTGATCCAGGAACACGACCGTCGCGCCGTGATGCCACGAGTGCTCCTTCACCGTCAGCGACCCATTCGGGTGCGGCATGAAGGGCCCGTTCTCCAGAAAAACGCCGTCCATCGACGAGCAACCGGGCCCACCGTTCATCCAGACCAACAACTTTCGATGTGGCGGGCGCTGCGGGTAGGTGGCGTCGAGCATGAGGAAGAAGAGCGAGGCGTGGATGGCCGGGTCCACGGGGATCGAGCTAGGAAATCAGCGGTTAGGTCAGGTATCCGAGGGAAGAGGTAGCAGGCTCACCCAGCGTGGATCACGAAGTTGTCGAACGCGGACTGGTCCAGGCCGGGCAAGGAGTCGACGTAGAAGTCCGCGGCTGCCGGGATGAAAGTGAGGTTAACACCGAATCAAGCGGCAATTAGGACTTGCGATCGCGGGGATCGCGTGCGGAGGGAAGCTTACCAGCCAGCTTGGCGGGGGCCGCGGGTGTCGCCGGCGCCGCGATGGGGTCTGTCATGTTCACTTGCCTGGCTTGGTCGCAAGAATTTCAGTGGGAATGAACTGGCTGGACTACCTGCCGGGTGAGGAAGGGTCGGAGGAGGTTGGAGATCCCTGTCGCGGCCGCTGGATCAGGTCAGATACTTCATTTTCGGCTCTTTCAAAGTGAACGCTTTACCCGGTGCGGCTGAGTCGTTCGAGGACGCAACGCGCGATCCCGCAACGAAGGCGTTGCGATCGCTGCAGGAATGCGCCACAGCGAGCGCACCGCGACCGACGTGTTCTTCGCGGGTGCCGAGCTCGCCAAGGAGGGAAAGGGTGCCAAACCGATTGGGGTTTTGGCGGGTGGGTGTTGTGGTTGCGAACGTGATCACGTTCCTCGGGGTGGTGCAAGGACTACAGGATAACCACGGAGATCTCTCAGGAGTACAGCAGCGGCGCGAATACAGGAGTATGGAACGCTGACGTCTCATGATTTACATAAGGAGCGGATGGATCGAAGAGGCAGGGCTCGAGAGATGGCGCAACGGAGGATAAGTTCATTGCGCACGGGGTGGTGAAGCTTTTGACGTTTTATTTTGGCGCACGCAAGCTGCGGGACCCACAAAATCGTGGAGGACTTGGAGGCTATTGCCGGATGAGGCTGGCGACTTTCCTCCACGAAGGGTTTGTTCGTTACCTATCGCGGGCCGGCTTGCTTGACGAGGCGAAATTATCTCGGCGTTGTCAGGGAGTGGCGTCATAAACCGATTTTGCTGTTGTGGGGGTTGCCAGAAGTTCGACAATGTCGAAATCAGGAGAAGGGCCGGCCGAAAGTTCAAAGCACTTACTATCAGAGTTTGCAATCGACGTGGTTGACACGATAGAAAGCTTGTTTGTTCGGGAAAATGGCAATGATGTTGAAATAAACAAACGCTTTGTTTACATACTAGCTCTTACCACAAGAGAGTGCATATTGCTGGTTCAGTTATGGCGAGTTTCTTTCTGTTCTACTTGGAGAAGAAAAGGCGCCCAACTCCCAACGCTGGAGGCCAAGACCTAATCGAGACTTTATTGTTCACTATCAAACCCACCAACATCAAACCAATTTGAATGAAGAACGACTTAAATTGTCAACATGATAGGAGGTAAGGTACAGATCAAACAATGTCGCATGAGAGCGTACAGTGTATAGTTACTAATCCGAATTGAAAGAGATTGAGGTGACAAGCCTTGACTGCGTAGCGAATTGATACTTATCCGTTATACATGGAAGGAAGCGAATTTGGAAAGGAAGAGGAAGAAACAAGGTAAATGGTCCCATGAGGGAAAAACACGAAGGAACACGAACACGGGCCTCGCCCCCGCTACGTGTTCAAGCGTAGATACCGATGACGGCCAAGGCGGAGGCGCCGAGGTACATCGAGAAAAAACAGGCTGCCTTAAAGCCACCTGAGAGACGCTTAAAGGATAGGTTGTGGTTGATCTCGATCGACATGAGCTCGGAGTAGGTGTTGTAAAAGAGGATACCGGCCCTGCATTTTACATGCGTTAGTAAGTGTCGCCTCAGGTGTAAAAAATCAAAAAGCACCGTAAGGGTGGCCAACCAAAAAAAAAAAAAAAAAAAAAAACTTACGAGAGCGAGTCCAAGATGCCTTGAACGACGATCGTGGTCAGAGCGTTGCCGTTGAAGGAGGACCTGGTCACGATGCCAATGGCGATGCCGATCGGGGTCGCGAGCGGGTAGGCGAGGCCGAAGAAGAGGTACTTGGTCATGGACTTTACCTTCATCTTGGCAATGAGAGCGCCCATGGCCATGCCTTCAAACGTCTGATGGAACACGACGGCGATCAACAGGCTGGTGAAGCCCGAGTCGTCCGTGACGCCCAGCGTGACGCCGATGATTACGGAGTGGAAGAGGATGCCAAGCTCGAGGATGATTATGGCAAGGTCCGTGGTGCCTTCCTATTCGGATGATGGAAGAGGAGAAAGGAAGTTAGGGTCTCCGGAAGTGGAAAGAGCAACATTGTACCTCGAAGCCCGCTCCGTGGCCGTGCCCGTCGGCATGCTCGCCGCTGTGGCCGGCAGGGATGGCGTCAGCGATAGTGAGCGTGCCGTCGGGGACAGTGGAGGCGCTCTCGCCGTCGTCGCGGGTGATGCCAGCCTTGTCGGAGTCGGTGTGGAGCTTCGCGTCGCGGCGAGCCTTGTAGCCGAAGGCAGATATCTCGATCTGCTGTACGATGAACGCCGCAATGAGGCCAAAGAGGCCAACTGTTGATTGAAGCATGTTGATCGTCAGATGTAAAATCTCGCCTTATGCGCGGTTGGCTCACCGTAGTTGTCTCCGTAAAAGGTCCAGTAGCCGACCAAGCAAGGGCTGCCGAACTAAATATACAAAAACGCGTTGTCAACACAAATGTGGAAAGAATGGAAGCAAACATTGCAATGAACAGAAGCCTACCTGAGAGAACGCGTCCGGGAGCAAGTGAATCCAGGCCGTGGCGGCGATAACACCGATCCCAAACATCTTGAAGAGCTATTCGGTTCCAAGAGTCAGGGAACGCGATTGTCTCAATGCCGCTTCAAAGAGAACACGGACGAAACAATACAATACCTGGAGGGTGGATGCAATGAACGGCTTGTTGGCGAACGAGCCGAGGGAGAGCGTTGCGAATGTACCAACGGCGGAGAAGAAAAACACGATAAAGATCCCCGCAATGTGGAAACCAAGGTCATAGGAGGCTATAGCGTCAGGTCCGCAGGTCGAGTTGTCGCCCACGAGGCTGTCGTTGCCGGCGGCGTTTGAGCCAGCCTCCCCGGCGGCGTCGTGCAGGACGGCGATCGGAGTGGCGGCAAGCACTGAACCGATGAGGACGGCGGTGGTCGTGAGAGCGAGAGTGGTGGAGGTACGGATGCTCATGTTTGGTTGTTTGGTAGGGCGGTCGGGAGGGTACCCTCAAGGTTTGCTGGGGGGAAGGTGAAAAAAATTGGGGGGGAGAAGACCCTCCTGGTCGTCGCTTTTATCTGTGTCACCATTGCTTGCTGATCATGACATCGCTCTCGTTGCTTTCCAATCTTTCAACAACGCGGTCGCTTTTGTGCCCTTTTCAGAATGGAAGCGGCTCCATAGTATGTAGGGCTGTCCGCCACGTCCAAATGTAGGACTCGCGACTTCAAAATGACAAACAACGCACAAGATATTCATCCTCGCCAGCTACGGCATCTCGTCGGCGTTGGAGGCAGCCTTTGCAGGTTTAAATCCTCGAGGAACATATATGAAAATGAGATAGTGTATTACTTGCGGTCGCCAAATAAGTCTTTAACTCCAAATAACTTGAATTTAGGCATCGCAACAAAAAACGGCTGAAAATGTCATGCGCATCGAGACCATTCGCAGAATCGCATCGGTAAATAGGTCCTCAAGCATCCAAGTCCCCCCTCCGAGTGTCACCTCAACCC
>JADGJL010000496.1:0-19914 GCA_027600665.1 Irineochytrium annulatum
GGGGAGAGGCACGGGTGTTAGGATGCAGCGATGAAGGCCTCGTTAACGTATATCCCCAATTAATCCCCTATGTGTTATAAATTGAATGACCCCTGTCACGCTGGCAAAGATGTTGCCAGCACATCACCTTGTTCTCCCTCCTTGCAGTGTCCATAATTGTTCCGTCATAAAATCACTAACCGAAATGTCGATCATGTGCTCACGGGCTGACGTGTTAACGCGTCTTCCATATTCAGCGTGTGCGAACGCTTCAGCTTGTGGAGCAACCACACAAGGACGGGTCGATACCTACAGGTGAGAAGGATATAAAAGAGCCCGTACATGCCCCCCCAAGTGCCATAGATAAATACCGCTGACGCCGCTTCGGAAGCATCGGCTAAAAAGAGGCGATAACAACGATCTGCCGTTAAAAGGGCCAGTTCTCCTCGCGGCAAGATTCCCATCTCTTCACGTACCCTGCGCCGCACTTGGGCTCTCAGCATCTTGAGCTTGAGGAGTTCGGTTGTGTGATGGTGGTGTCTCGCAGTTAGAGATAAAAGCTAGAACTCCCATCTCAATAACACGATGGGCACACGTAATCTGATCGCATGATTACGGCGTATTACTCCCAATTACGAAACTACGCGATACCTGAAGGCAATAAGGAGAGATGCTCAACCTGACTTAATCGTATATGATTTACCAAACGCTTTTACTGCAAGTTTTCCGTCCAGTGGGCCCCATATGCATAACACTGCTGACCAGCAACGAATACATGGAGGCAGGTGTATTACCACACATCACTTTTTTTTAGAGATCTCCGACTCGTCTTGCGCAGCCATGTCTTGGACAACTCTGTCCCAGAAATTAGTGTAAAAGGACGGCCGGCCACGCAAAGGCGGCAGCGGAGGCGGCCGGGGCGGCGGCGCGGGCGCCGCAATCGTCAGCAGTGACTGCTGTGGCTGCATGCTATCCTCCTTCGCAATCCCTTCTGCCCTTGTTTCGTGCTTCGCTTCAAAATCTGTGCAGACCTGCATCTCTTCTGGTTTCACAACGGCAGAGCTTGTAGGAGAAAGCGTCTGTGCAGGAGCGGTCGTGATAGATTGTTGTCCTTCGGAAGACCCACTTCCTTCTTCAGAAGCTACGACTTGACTAGGGTCTGGCGTAATCGGACCTTCATTCGGCATGCAGTCCTTCTCATGCGTCCCTTGTGCGATGACAGCATCCACCCGACCATCGTCGAATGCAATCGCATCCGCCTCCTCCACTAGCCGCTGTCCGTCTTCAACATCATCCTCCAACTTTCGTACGTCACCCTCCACCGGGTCAGGGAAGTGCTGCCAAAACACTCCCTCCGCAATCGGGCCGACGTTTGCTCGAATCATTGAACCGTCTTCGTCCGATAGTATGCCGCAAATTCGCAGCAAGGTTTCCTCAGGCTGCTCCGCTTCCAGCGCCTAGTGAGGTGGTTAAAGGTAGTTCGGCGACTGTTGAACTCACGTCGAGCCTTCTATGTTGGTCCTTCCTCGCTTCCGGGCCGACTAGGCCGCTGCGAGTCACTACTGTGGCCGGCATATCAGCATCGGTCTTACCCGCCCATTCCGATGACAATTTCGCTTGATCTGCAAGGCGTGACCTGCGCCGCCTCGTACGAACGGCCTTCAAGGAGCGGCGAGGCTCGTGCAGCTCGCCCGCGGTCGGGCGAGGGTTCCGTCGGGTCACCTCGTCTTCCTCGGCCGACCGTAGCTTGCCGTTATCTCGCAGAAACGGATCCTCAGCTTGCGTCGGTTCTACCCCCTAGTGCAACGATTAACTTTGCTTCGCAGTTGTTAACTCACTTCATGTCGAGAACTTTGATCATCCATTGCGTTAGGGTCGACGTTTTCAACCCGAGTACTGTCGGCCGAATCTGCTCCCGCTTCGCTCGCTGATTGCCTCTCGCCCGCCTCCAGAGTACGTAGCTTTGTACGAATAGCTTTCCGCTTTCGGCCGGGGAAAAGCTGGTGCAGCTCGTCTACGGTGAGGCCACGGTTTAGTTGAAGTGTCGCAACTTCCTCGGCCGACCAAAGCTTGCTTTTGAAAGCTTTCTTTTTTTTTGGGACCTGTATCAATGCTGGCGCCTGAAGAATTTTCGATTTAGAATAGCTTGGTGCATTGCAAATCTCACGTCGCGCGTAGGGTCGTGGCCCTCCGTCACTTCAGCCTTCGTCAAACCGATCCCGGTCGCTGCCAAGGCCTTTGTATCCGCATCGTCCTCTCCGTCTTCAGCAAATAGCTTGCGCCGCCTCGCTTGCACAGCTCTCCGAGAGCGGCCGCGGAAGTGCTGCTGATGCAGCTCGTCCACCGTCAGGCTGGCGTTCAGGCGAATCACCTCGTCGTCCTCGGCCAACCATCGCTTGCCGTTATCTCGTGGCGACAACTCCTCCATCTGCCTCAATTCCACGGCCTAGTCGAAGAATAAATGTGATTGCTTGACGACTGTAAACACTTACCGCAACCGTGTAGACGTGATCCTCGCTGGCATCACGGTCGATGGCTTCCACTGGCGTATCATCGGTCGCGATCTGCTTCCCATCTTCGTCTTCTTTGCGCAGCTGGCCCCGACGCACAATCACGGCATTCAGTGTGCGGTCGGGGAAGTGCCGCGTGTGCAGCTCTTTCGCGGAGAGTCCACCGTACCTTCGAATCTTTGCATCGTCCTTGGCTGCCCATATCTTGATGCCTTTGCGTGGCAGAGATTTCTCGACCTTTAAAGGTTCTGGCACCTGGAGGAAGTTAAAGAGATGTTTTACAGAACCTTGCGCGCTGTTATCACTTACGTCACGGAGTTTGTCGCGCTCTTCCGCTTCCAATGCCTTCACAGTCGCGCTGATGTTGTCTCTCAGTGCTTGCTCCTTCGGGGTCACCGATTCCTGAGCTGGAAGGCTGGTCGAGGGCGGTTGTGATCGCGCGGCTGGTGAGCCGATGCGGTGCCGCTGACTGTCCCGATCCCTGCCGTGGACGCCGGCCGTTCCACTCCTGGCATGGACAGCTGTCGTTGCAGAAAATGGTCTCCGTGCCTGCACGACCCTGCGGACTGGCGCGTTGGCCGCTGCAACTAGTCGAGTGATCATAGTAAAATATCGGACAGTGTCGGACACTCACATCCAAGCACAAATTGTAGCACTTATTCTAGAGCTGAAACTACAATAGATGCAAACCTATTGTCCTAATCCCCTGGACAAGCAACCAAAAAACATGTTGAAAACGAACATCGTTTATTATTGTGCCTGGGATGAGATCATTATGAAAGGACGAGGATATGCAGATTGATAAGATACATATAGCTAACTCGGATAAAAAGTCCGTAACAATGCATAAGTTTCGTGAGCCACAAAGGTGAGATTAGCGAGGTACGAAAAAAAGGCTAACTCTGCCCAGCACAGGAAAGATCTAAACTCATCGCGTGCAATGCCCGCTGTAAGATACCCAAGGACGTCGTCGCCGCCGCTTTTGACACGACGGGCCCAAATGCCGCATACACCTGGTTCGTCGGCGTGTTCTTCAAACTCATTAGTCACTTGCTCTCGAAAAGTAATAAAATTCGTACCACGGCAAGAACGGTCTCGGCCTTCCCTAGCACGTACACAACCTTCACATTTCCGTCCAGCGAGGCCAGCTTCGAGCGGGCGAGCTCGAAAAGCAGGAGTAGCCTGCATACCTTGTCAGAGAGTAAGTCAATGCTGGGGGGCTTACCGCCGATATTCGCTCTTCTTGGTATAAGGGGCGAGAGGATGCGGTTCGGTGAACATCATGGCAGGTTTAGATAGACTGACAAAGTGACGGAGGTAGGGAACACCCAGCTCGACTAAACAGATAATTTAGCAGTTCACGTCTTCAATTTTGAGAAAAGACCTTGTCGATATGGATCATTGTTGATCGCCTCGTCTATGCCGTCCACGCAACTTCCTTCGTCCAAATTCTATTATGACAATCAGCCATATGGCCATCCGATCAAGACAGCTGCATGTACACGCACCCGAACGACCGACTGCTTAAACTCCGACATATCAAAGAATGAGTCCTTATCCGGCGACACCAGGATTAAGCACAGATCCGGCCCAAGGAAGCACACGTAAGCGTGTACGAACGCCCTAGAGTTCAGCACGGGCAGGCAGATGGGCGTCCAGGACTCGGCGGACCGGAACGTAGATGAAGCATTGACCATGTTCACCAGCAGGAGGAGGTCGGGAGCGTGAAGAGGGTATTTCCGGGTGCGGGAGTAGCTGATTATTTTTTCTTTCGCGATCAGGATAGCGTAGAGGAGGGTCTAAGGGAGCACGTTATTTATTTGCGGTGAACCTTTGGAAGAATACCTTTGGTTGATTTGAGGATAGGATGGAGTTGATCTGCTGGCGGAGCTTGAACGGCATCCTTAAACAATGCGGTGCGCCAAGAATGTTGCTCGGCGATTTATGGAAGTTCCGACCGAGCTCGTCAAAGAACATCTCTGTGCCTGAAATCAGGTTGCGAAGGTCGTAGTTGACGCGTTGGTCGAAGATGCGGGTGAGTTGGGATGAAGTGAGGATAAACAATATTTGATCGTAGAGAGTCTCCAGTTGCCTTGTGAGCTGCGCGTATTTTAGTTTTAGTCTCATAAAAATCTCTCGCACCGCTTGCGTGCTCTCCCCAGAGGCTGCGACAGCGACAAGATAAAGCGGACCTCGTGTTAAGAATACGTATTTGTAATCGCCGGCCGTCAGGGACATAAGGGAATCGTCCTCGTTGATAAAAAATGAGATGATGGCTTGTATAATGCCCATGTATGCCGTGAGCTCCGCTTCGTCCCCATATCTGACCAACATTTAGGTTCCGGACACCTAAAACTGCCCGAAGAAAAGAACCTGCTGTATATCGGCTTTCCGGCGCTGCTTAGGATAAAGAACTGCTTTCTCCGATTTGTCCACGACGGCACCAACCCGTCATTACTCCCCAACTTCACTTCGTTCGTTTGCACGCTCTTGGGATCCTCATCCGCATTGACCTGCGACTCCAACGCATCCTTCAGCAGTGAATGTGACAAGTAGTTCTCTCCATCGAGGTCGCCTTTTTGGGCTCCGTTAGCGAAAAATACACGGGGAGAGTCACTTCACCTTCCTTGTTAAGATTGTCAATCGGTGATGATATGAGGGATGCGGGCTTTGACGGACGCTTAGGTGGCGCCGGAGAGGGTGACCCATCCACATCATGCGCGTAGTAGTGATGGGGGATCGGCGCAGCCTTCTGGCGCTCCTTCGAAGCCCTTTCCGCTTCCTGCGCAGCGGCGGCTGACGCAGCAGCAGCAGCAGCAGCAGCAGCGGCAGCAATGCTCAAAGGATCGTCCCCGTTAAACGACTTCTCGTCATCTACCACCTCCTGCAACGGACGCGTCTCCATCAAGGTCTTGCTGACGTGTCCGGGATGCGGCGCGGATGCCAGTGAGAGCTTCAGCATGGAACCATTCGACGATATGCTGTTGCTCCTGCTCCTCGACATCTCGCCGACGCTGCCGCTGCCACTCCGACTCCGGGTCCTGACCGTCAAAGGCAGTGAAATCTCATCGGGCTCTGCGCCGGAGCCGTTCGGGAGCGAGGACGCGATGGCGCCTCCCAACGGCTTCAGGGAGGAGACGTCGACGCCGAAGGGGAACTCGATGATCTGCTCATGCTGCAGGCTGACGATCGGGGTCTTGGGATCTGATGTGGTCGAGCTCTTGATGGGCTCCATTCCATAAAAAGACGCCGATAGCAGGAAGGCAGGGGAAGCGCGTTTTGTTGGAGGAAACCACATACTCAACATGTCTGCTTTAATCTGCACGTTGAACATCGTTACAATATGCAAGCTTCTGTACTTGGAGAGTGATATTATGACTGCTGGCAAAACACTTGATACATGGAACAGAAACCCATCGTCTAAGCTATCTCTGAACCTCGGCAATGGCAGGCCCCGCGATCCCCGGCACGTTATTGCTCTCGAAATACCATCTCCATGCGCGGACACCATCCAGTGCCAACCTCGCGACCCACAGCCTGAAGCTCAACCACAAATAATCACGGAACAGCCCAACACTCGCTCCAAGCGTCGGAATCTCAAACAATAGCGCCGCGGGCCGCCAAATCGACACCCCGCTGTACCTATCGCCCGGCCCGACCCTCTCCTCCTTCGGCGCCCAGGCTCCCGGCTTCGCAACTGTAGCCGCGGCACCTGGGGCTTGCGGGCCTGATGGCCGAGCCCGCCATCGCCCAACGCGCTCGATAGCTGCCGCACGCATTTGAACCCCGGCCTCCCGCTCGACCTGCCCGATACACCAAGACCCCTTGATGGCGTATCGGGCGTTGATTGACAGACGCTCAGCATTAGCCGAAGCAATAAGATCACGTGTTCTTCGGTCTTGCGGTTGCATGGGGGCGGCGCTGCCGCCGCTCTGCGCGTTGGCGGTGGTTGCAGGCGCCGTATCAGTAGTCCCGCCGTCCTGGGTGAGCTTCGGCGTGGCGGCGCCCATGTCGCCCAGATATAGCTCGCGGTGGATGCCGCGGACGAGGTTCGCGACGCGGAAGGCAAAGAGCATGTCGCGAGGCAGGTTCTCGAGGAAACCCATGAGGTCGGAAAAGGTGAGGGATTTAAAATTGCTGCGGATTTTTTTGCGCTCCTCATCGTTAATCTCGCCACCTAAAGGTGTGCGGGAGCCGATAGGGCGGCCCGTGAGAATCAAAGGGAAGTGGCTGTAGGAGACTGTTAGTTGTGCCATCAACCAAAATTTAAACCTGAAGTATTGTCCAACGCCCAAGGCCTCCGCAACTTCCTTCAATAACGCCATATCGTTCAGCAAAATAGCCTTCCACAGATTCGAATATAAAACCTGCACAAAAAAGGAGAATCAACGTAAAGTCAACTTTACCGACGCCTACCCGGAACTTGTCGTCGAGGGTACGATACAGTCCGTGGTCAAGAATGACCAGCGTAGGCTTCCTCGGGTCTGCCTCACACCTCACGACTAACATGTTTCCCGCATGAGGGTCACAATGCACCACACCATGCAGGAATATCATCTCCGAGAACGCCTCGCACACCAGCCTCCCGACATCTCTCGGATTGAGCCCCAGCTTCTCCCTAATCCCCGCAAAATCATTAACCTTGATGCCCTCAATAAACTCCATGACCAGCACCCTCTTCGTCGTCAGCTCCCAACGGATGGTCGGACACCGTATCGCCTCCCTCCGATGTCTGAACCTCTCATGTGTCAGGTCCGAGTTTTTGGCCTCGTTCGTAAAGTCAAACTCGGACGCGAGGCTCGTTTTAAACTCGCTCACGATCCACCCGAACGAAAAATCGTTAAAGAACAGACCGGCAAGATCGGAGAGGAGCTGCATGGTGCGCGTGTCGACCTCGAAGAGCTTTACGACATCCGGGTACTGGATCTTCACGGCCACGGCTTCCCCATCCTTGGTGCGGGCGCGGTGAACTTGCGCGAGGCTTGCGGCCGCGATGGGGACTTCGGAGATCTCGTCAAAGATCTCGCCGAGGTCGCTGACGTCGAGCTCTTTGCGGAGGACGTCGCCCATGATAGACCAAGGCCGGAAGGGTGCGCGATCCTGGAGGACGGAGAGGGTAGAGGTGAACTCGTTGGGGACAATGTAGGTCAACGAAGCAATGTGCTGGGCAGCCTACAATCGTAACGGTAAGCAAGGACACTTGAAAGCACATGCATGTACGTAGCACGCACCTTCACGTAAATGCCGCCCTGCGTTCGTGCCAACCACAGCAGCCACTCTGCATGCCATTACGACCGATTCAGTCAGAAACACGGCCAACCGCCAAAATCAAACTTCCAAAAACACCATACCTGCCGCCTTCTGATGTACAACAGCCCTCGCGGCCTTATACTCATCCGTCGTGTAGTCCGTAAACTGCCCAAACAGCCTCCGATACATCAACCCAATCGCGCAGCCTGCCGTCAGCGACACGCAGCATCTCCCCGCGCCAGCGATCGCGACACCCAGGGCCTCCATCGGGCCCATCGGCTCCCTGCTCTGCGTCATGACCAACGCTGTGCCCGTCCCCGCCAGGGCAACGGCAACGAGCAAGAACGACTTGAGAAGCCGGCGCAAAGGACGCGGGAGACCGCCAGCCCGCCGGGACTTTGAGGGGTGCGGCGTTGGTCGCGGGGGAGCGCGGCGCGGTTGGCGGAGCTGCGTGAGGAGCTGACCGAGGGTTGAGCGGGGCGGGGCCGTCGTCATGGATCGCGAGAGCGGATGCAGGAACGCGGGCGGGAGCATGGTCGTCCGGCCGTGCAGCGGGGCCACGCGATGGCTCGTCGCGACCGCGAGGTGCGAGATCGATCGGGACGATGGCGGGGCCAGTCGGAGCGGCCGCCGTGGGCAGGATCGCACGTCCAGTGGGCCGCAGCGTCGTACGGGGCCGCTCCATGATGACGCCGGGCCACGTCGCGGCCCGCGTGTGATGGGGGCGGAGCGGGCGTTCATGATGGGTTTCCAATAGTTCGAGCGCCACGTCCACCGCTATTCCCATACCCCATACCCGGACTCGGCTGCGGCCAACTTCACCCTCATTGGCCGTCGCTACGACTTGATCCCAAAGACGACCGCAATGCCCGAGGACTACGAGCTCCGGCATCTGGACGGCCGGGGAAAGCCGCAACCGCCTCCAGCCGGCCCCGCCGGTCCCTGCCTCGTCTGCGGCGCCGAGGCTAAGTTCATGTGCTCCCAGTGCGGCCCGCGGACGCACTACTGCTCGGCCGAATGTCAGACGAGAGACTGGCCATCGCATCGAGAGACTTGTGCCGGGCGACCTGGCGCTGGAGGAGCGTCTGGCGAGCAGGAGTTGACGGGTGTTGATCTGGACAGTCCGAGTGGGGACCGGCTGTTGCATGATCCAGCGGGATTGAGACCTCGTGGTGCGGCAGGGGCTGTGGATAAGGAGGATGCAGCGTCGATCGCGGGGAGTGTTACTGGGCGGACGTACACTGGCAGGGGAAATGCTGCTCAGGTGTTGAATCGGAAAGGTAGGTTGATCGCGGAGTCTGCTTGCGCGGAGTCTGCTCGCGAACTGACCCTGAGGACAGGTGAATGGCGGAACATGTTCCGCCGGCGGAAAAGGGCCAACACTACAGCAGCCGCGCCCGCTGTCGCGGCCGAGGAGCCGGTGGACGATGACGAGGAACTCCCGCAGACAGAGGAGGAACGGATAGAGGAGCTGAAGTTTTACATCGCAAACATATACTTGATCATTAAGCCCGTCATCTGCTGCATCCTCCTCGCCGTCCTCTGGGTAAAGCTCACGAACCCTCCCACGCAAAACTTCTACGCCGGGCTCGACCAGGCGCCTACAGTCTTCGGCGGCGGCATTTCGAGCGTCGTAAACGGCGGCGGCGCGTCGTCGGACCCGAACGCGGCCGCCGAACAGGCCGGCATCATCCTCGGCATGATTGTGGTCGTAACCGTCATCATCCTCCTGCTCTTCAAATACAACCAGATGAAGGTGCTCTACGGTATCTTCGGCGTTATCGTGCTCTCTCTTCTCGGCCTGTTTGGGTACAATCTCGGATCCGACCTCCTGACGACGTACAACGGCTGCCTGGACTACATCACCTTCTTCATCTTCCTTTGGAACCTCTGCGCTGTCGGGCTCGTCGTTATCTTCTGGAAGGGGCCCATGCTCCTCCAACAGATCTACTTGACCGTCATGTCCTCCAAGATGGCGTTCGCGCTCTCCAACATCCCCGCAATCACGACCTGGGTGCTGCTGTCGCTCCTGGCTGTGTGGGACTTGATCGCCGTGCTGTGCCCGTTCGGCCCCCTCCGGCTGCTGATTGAGTCGTCGAGGGAGAACCAAAGGGAGATCCCGGCGCTGTTGTACACGGCGGCCGTGTGGGTCGGGATGGCGCATGATCCGGGGAGGGAGGCGAGGAGGCTGTCAGCGAGCGGGGGGAGCGTGGAGGAGAGGAGTATACATTACGCGAGCTCAAGGGCGGAGTTGATCGACGGGAGGAGAGTGGGTGCGCCGGCCGCGGGGGCGTCGGGGGACGTAGCAGAAGAGGGCGGCGCGGAACTACCGTCGGTGGTGCACGGTGAGGGCAACGGAACTATCGGTGGGGAGGGGCAGGAGGAAGCTGAAGAGGAAGAGGAGTCATCTGGGTTAAAGCTCGGGCTGGGCGACTTCGTCTTCTATAGTGTACTGGTCGCTCGTGCTGGTTAGTTTGCTGTTAACCTTTTGCAGATGTTTGAAGTACTAACCACCAAATTCCAGCTCTCCTCGACTGGGTAACGACGGTCTCGGTTCTCGTCGCCGTTATGACAGGCATGAACATGACCATTTTCCTCCTCGCGATTTGGCACAAGGCCCTCCCCGCGCTTCCGATCTCGATAGCGTTTGGCCTGCTCTTCTACTTTGTCAGCAGCATTACGCTCACGCCGTTTGTCAACACCCTTCTAAGTCTGCCGACGCAGCTTGCGGTACAGCCGACGGACCCGAGCGGGCTGTGGGTGGGGATGTCAGGCGGCGCAGGATTCGTGCACTTGTAGCGCGAGTTACGATTCCTTTTTGGGGTTATCGCGCGGCTGGCACAAGACTCTCCGAACATGTTTTCTACGTTGTTGTTTAGCGTGTAGTCGCTTAGCATAAGTGTTTAATTGCATAAGGAGAACACTAAAGGTCATGCAACATATAAAGCTTGCCTTCACATGTCGTTTCAAAAGCGACCATTAAATGTTCAGGAATGGCACGATAAAGCACACGGGTTGAGATCGGTGGTCCGTGAACCCGCAATCATGTTCTTCGTTCAATCAATACGACTTTGTTAATAAAGTTCAATCAATACGACTTTGTTAATAAATCTAATGAACCGAATGCTAAGAAATATGAGATGGGATATATGAAGGAAAGCAAACAGACCGCAAAATTATTACGAGGAAAAATGGGAGAATCGCGAAAACGTAAAAAAGATGGAAGAATCGCGAAAACGTAAAAGAAGCATTCGAGAACTTAAAATGAATGTCGTCGCAAAGAGCAGGTAGCGGTCGGGCTTGCGAACAACGCCCCAACCCGTGCTCTAGCCGGATCTGCCTGTACTCCAGCGATTGCGCTCACACCATCTATCCCTTTTCTCGCACCAACGTCTCACTCTCTCGCAAGTACCGCCATCGCAAATACTCCCACGGCCAACCCGATCCACCCTCCAACTCCTGCCCACGCCGCAATGCCCCTCCTGGACCCGCTCGCACCGGGCACGGTCAATTTATACGTCGACGCCAGCCCCGGAGCGCCACAAATCTCCTGGCTGCTGGTGGCGCAATGCATGAAGCATTGGGTGTCGGGGACCTTTGTCGCGTTTGGGAGTTGAAAACCGCACCAGCATTCTAAGAGGGGGGTAAAAAACAACGCGATTAGTTTGTGGCATTTCATAACTGTAAGAGAGAAGAGCGAAGGGCTACCCAGGAGGGGTGTCTAACAGTGCTGCCGCGTCGCACAAACCCTGCTTCCTCCATACAGCTCCCCCATCACCAGCAACCTCCATGCTCTTTATCCGTACCCTCCAACTAAAACATGGAAAATCTACAGCCCATTTTTTTTTTTTAATTTCCCCCCCTTTGGAAAAATGCTTCATACCTTGTCCAAAAACGGCCCCCGCATAAACAAACCCATGGCTCCTGCAATCCTCCACGCAGCTCTCCACATCATTCTTCCCTCCCCCAAACTGCTCCTTCGTCCACGCCTTCGAGACGTTGTAGCAGCCCGTGTAAGTGAAATCCGTCGTGTTGAACCCGTAGGAGACATGGACGACCGGGTCCTGTTGGTAGACGGAGAGGCGGAAGGGACCGCCGCATGTCGTGGAGTTGTCGACTTGTCGGGAGAAGGGACGTTCAGCCAAGCTCTTTGTTTGTTTAAAAATTCAAAATATCTTACGTGCGCACGGGCTGTTGCATTCCGAGTCGGGGACCTGCTGTGTTGGCAACAGGTTATCGCAGAAGCACTGTCCTGTTCAATTACCCGAAGTATGTTAGTCCATCATCATTAAACAATCCCAGTCCAAATCTGTCCACGCCAACCATGTCCGACAATAAAGTTAACTCCCAGCTCCACTTGCTTCTTCACACGCTTTCCCAAACCCCACCCTTCTTCTCTCAACTCCACCGAATCGCCATGTATTTACCTCCGTACTCCATCGCGAAGACCGGGAAGCCGAGCGCTTTGCAAGCCTGCTGACATGAAGGGTTCGATCCCGTCTTTGTCGTGATGATCTGGGCCATCGTTCGAGGGTTCCCTGTTTTTATCGAACCCCTCAGCAACCGCTCTCATTCTTTCTCTGACTGCGAATGCCTCCTCACCAGCGTCCACAAAGCATCCGACGTATAGCGAGTTGGGGGGCGGATAGATGGACATCGTGAGGGGAGGGGGGAGGAGGTCCGTGGGGAGTGAACCAGACAGAGGACGGAGTGGCAACAGGAGTGATTCAAGCCGCCGAAGAAAGCCACCCTGCCTTGAAGTTGGCTGGCACGCTCAATCGATCGCCATGTCAACCCTTTGAGAATGGAGAGAGGGCAGGAGCACACGCGTCTCACGGTGGGACCTGCGTTCGACTACAGGCTAAAGTCTGCACTGCCGCGTTACGACGTAAAAATAAATGTATTGCAACTTTTTTTTTTTTTATTTTTATACCGCCACCATGCAATGCAAGTTTTATCTCAATCAATGGAACCGGCCGCAGCACAGCAAATCGTTAAAAGTTCAAATTTAAGGATGAACGATGAGCTTCACGTTGCTGACCTTCCCAGCAATCTGGTCCGCCTGCCCAGCCGCTACGGCCTCCAACCCACCCAGCACCCTCGTCTCCATCGTCCTCACCTCCCCGGCGTTCACCCACTTGACCAACCTCTCCAGCACGGGCCTCACGAACTGCGGGTAAGCGTCCACGCTCCCGAACACGCCCTCGGCGCTCTTGTTCTCGTGCCCCTTCAGCGCCTCCTGCAACTCGGGGACCTGCGCGGCAACGCTGGCGACCTTGGCCCGCTTGGTGTTGGAGAGGGATTGGATGCACATAATGGAGGACGGCGCGCCGACGGTGTCGATGGCGTAGATGAGGTCGTCGCCGGCGATGGCGCGGATCTGGGCGACGGCATCGGCAGCGCGGTAGTCGATGACGTGCGAGGCGCCGAGGGTCTTGACGGCCGCGTGGTTCTTTGGGGAAGCGGTGGCTATCACTTCGAGGCCGAGCTTCGAGGCCACCTGGACGGCTATTTTTGTTGTAGAAAGAAGTATTAGCTTCGGCTTATGGAGGAGGAACAGTAGAAAGGGTCGTACCGATATGCCCAACGCTGCTCGTGGCTCCCCAAATGAGGATATGCTTCCCAGCCACATTCGCGTCGACCGTGACGCCGACCTGGCCCAACGCGACGGCAGTGGCAGCGGCAGCGACCGGCAACGTCACGACGGCGTCAAGCGAGACGCTGTCCGCGATCTCATGCACGTTCTCCTGCGCGATGGCCGCGTACTGCTGGAACGAGCTCGTCCGGCTGTCCCCGATCCTCCCCTGGAAGAAGACTCGCGCCCCGACCTTGACGAGCCTGACCTTGGAACCGACGGCCACGACGCGGCCGGCACCGTCCGAGCCGACGCTGGCGGGGTACGCGGAGCCGTCGACAAAGATGCCATACTTGATGATCTTCCAGTCGACGGGGTTGACTAAAGGATGAACGTGTGTGATCAGCAAAAGGTGCCAGCGAGGAGGCAAAAATGCAGAAGGGAAAACTCACGCGCGGCGGCCTCGACGCGGACAAGGACCTCGGTGTCGCCGATGGTCGGGACGGGCCAATCCTGAACGATCTGGCGGTCGAGCTTGAACTTCTCGTTGGCGATGAGGGCCTTCTGCGTGGTCGGGATCGAGGACATGGTGGAGAGGAGGAGCAGTAGGTGGTTGGGAGCTGAACGCGTTTTGTTGGCCTTTAAACACGCGCTCGGCTTGTGAGGAAGGCTTGCGCGAAACCGCTGGAACAACCCGAAGTGGTTTGGACGTTGTCGTCATGGCTGAAGGGAGCACCCATTAAATCAGACTAGCAATTGGAGTATATTCTCTTTAAAGACAAGTTGCTCTAAATTTTGAGCTTGTTCAGAATGCGTGCATCTTCTGAAGTACTTTATCATATACTGTGTCGGTCGCGCCAAACCTTTATTTGTGAGCGTTGGCGTGTTTATTCAATTCATCAAAAAAAAAAAAAAACGATCAATTCTAGTATTTGAGATTATCGCTTTTACATTCCTGACCCTTTGCAGTATTATTGTAATTACATGATACAACATGATTATAGTGGGAATGCAAGCCTGTTGTATCGCATCCACCCAGACCACGAGTCAGACGATGTGGATGTCGCGGGGTCGTGTCGCCACCGGTGGCTTGTGAGCGGAGTTGGAATATATAGCCAACTGACGTGAATTACGTGCGTTAGAACGTCATGTGCCAATTCGAAGCGCAATGTCGACGCAACACCTACTAGTCCCTTGTCTATACTACCTTCTTTCTCATTTCTGGGTTCCCTCTGGATTGTCGAGATGCGCGATGCCTGCCAGATGCTCCACTGTGCCAGTTTGTCCGCTTGCACCCTCGTCACGTCTACGCTGCCGGGTAAATAAAGCTGCCCCCAATGCACTCTATATTGTTGCCCCGACAGTCGCAGTTGGTCGAGATTTAATCTTTCGTTGGTAAAGGAAAAGGGTCGTGTGTGGCTTCTCGCAAGATTCGTAATGAGAAAAGTGTGGAAGCACGCGGTGGGTCGACCCCATTGCTAGATAACATCAACGGATCATACCGTCAACCAACGATGCTGGCTAAAAAAGCCCCCAAAATGCATGCGTGAGGCTGCTAAGACGCTGATTAAGACTGGAATGTCGCCGCCACAGAGTTTTAACGTGCGCGGGCACCCAGCCGAGTGACTGCTCCCAGAATTCACTTCAGGGATCCGGTCAAGGTGGTGTTGAGTTAACGGATCTCCAGCGCGTGATCGATGGGAGACCGGGGAGTGCATGGTTGAGGGTTGCAGTACGATTGTGACACCTTTGGGTGTCCTCATTGCCATCCAGCCCAATGCACGAGGGCACTCAACGCGATAAGCCGGTGCGGTGTCGCTGCCGGCGTCGCCCTCGGAGGAGAGTTGGAGTTGTCGTCCTTTAAGATCGGGTTAGGTTACGCATCCGCTGCTCCACTTAGTCGACGAAAAGAGTAGCTCTGATGCTGTTAGCCAACAAAGTACGGGATCAGCGATGCTGATATACGAAACACTCTGTTGCACGAACACCCCAACGTTGTCTCCGCCATGCTGGTGGTCACCCACCATGCGATCGCGTCCGGGGATGTCCAGGTCTTCGCCGACCGACTTCTCGGCCAGGGCGGCTTTGGGGACGTGTATCTGGGCAAGTACGGAAACGGCGAAGTGGCCGTGAAGGTCCCTCGGCTAGCTTCCGGCTACACCAAGGCCGAGCTGGACGGGTACGTTGCGATGCCAATTTCTTGATTACCGAGGGCCGCTTGATCTTATATCCACGTGGGATAGCTTCCACAAGGAGATCGCCATCTTCGCCTCGCTGAGGGCCCACACCAACGTGGTCACATTCTACGGCTATGTGGAGGAGACGAATGCGATTGTGATGGAGGTAGGCTCTCTTTATGCTTATTAAAAGCTTGCCTGACGTTTATTTCCCTTGCAGCTCTCGGAGATCGGCTCCTTGAAGGACTTCTACCGAACCAACGAGGTCCGCCCGTTCACTGAGCGGCTCAGCCTCGCCCTCGACATCGCGGAGGGGATGGCATTTCTTCATTCGGCGCGCCCGAAGCCGATCATTCATCGTGATCTGAAAGGCGCCAACGTGCTCTTAGTGCTTCGTGGCGGCAGACTTCTCGCGAAGGTTACGGACTTTGGGCTCGCCGTCGTCAAAGACTCGTCGGCGTCCAAGGCGCGGACCAAGGTGGACATTGCTGGCACCCAGCTGTATATTGACCCGGCCTCGTACTATGAGCCGATCAAGGTGGGTGACTTGCGGACAACACCTCTTAAAACGAGTTCCACAGCGAGACGCCCGATGCGACGTGTATGCCTACGCCGTCGTTTTAACGGAGCTGGCGAGCTGGGAGGGTCCGTATGGGTTTTCGGAGGACGATTTTCCGTGGAGTTGGTTTCAATGCTCCGTGATGGGAGCCGACCACCGCCTTCACCGTCCTGTACTTGACAACATGCCCGCCGACGTTCCCGTCGCCTTCATCAGCCTCATTAAAGCGTGCTGGGATCCGGAGCGCGTGAAGAGGCCGCTTTTCGCAGGCGGCGCCATAAGTGCTTTGCTACAAGGGATTGTCGTGGAAAACTCGGCGAGCGTTTCCACATTGCATGGATCACGCCCGGGTGCCTCTCAAAGCAGCTCCTTGTAGATCCTCGATGCCATGGCGCAAGCCTCTATTGATTCTCCGGTAAAAGGCTGAGCAATGAGATCAGTCTAATACTTTGTTAAAGAAATCGAAAGGAAGGTTTGCTGGCGGGTCATGCACAAATGCTGATAGCATAGTGCTCGAGCTTCAACTTTTAGACTCCATGGCTATGGAATGTTTAGGAGATAGCATTCTGATTGGAGGATTGACAGGCTCTAGCGGGTCACGTCCAAATGCTAATAGCTCACTGCCCGAGTTCAAATTCATCGACTCCATGGCTATGGATCGCTTAGGAAATAGTTGTCTGATTGGAGAATTGGCAGCCCCTCTGCAGTCTTTGAATTCGCAAGATTCAGCAGCAACTACCTCTAGTACGTCGACGATCGGTCGGCAAGGCATGTTGTGGTCCTTTCCTTAATCTCGCTTTTGTGCTTTACCCGTTAACTCTTGTTCCGATGCTAACTGGTGCAGACATCGACATCGTCGAGCAACACTTTCAACTTGGAATGCAATATCTCTCGGAGAAGAAGTATGTCAGAGCAAGGAGAGCCTGGAAAGATGCCGCCGCAAATAAGCACCCAGAAGCCTGCTACCAGCTCTATCTCCTATATGGACTGCAAGTGCTAACCTTCCTTGAAGCCGACGAGGCTGTTGGCTTCCTCCGCTCAGCCGCGAACACAGGGCATGCAGCCGCAACGATTGAACTGGGGCGGCTCCTCCTCAAGGGCGAGCTTGTGAAGAGGGACGTTCCTGAGGCCCTTGAGCTGCTGACGATGGCGGCGGAGGATGGCGACAAGGACGCGATGGTGGTGCTTGCGGGTCATTGGTTGGAGGAAGGATGCAAGTGCGCGGCGGAGAAGGAATATAGAAAGGCCGCGGCGCTGTTTCGCCAGTCATCAGATGCCGGAAATATCGACGCCAAAGTTTCCCTTGCAAACCTCTACGAGGAAGGGAATGGCGTACCCAGAGACCACGCCGCAGCAGCAAAATTATTCGCAGAAGCTGCCGAAGCTGGGAGCCCAGCTGCAATTCTGAAAACAGGGCACTTCGACGACCTCGGCCAGCCCCTGTTGTCTTCGGGATCCACCCCCTCCGTCTCCAACAACCGTAGCAGCCAGCACACGCTCGACGACGAATATTACGACCCGGCGAAGCACCAGGCGGAGTTGGACGCTAAGGAGAAGGAGGCTTTGGCGGCCAAAAGCGAGGCAGAGGCGCGAAGGGAGGTTTTGAAGCTGGAAAGGATGAGGGTCTTGATGGAGAACCAAAAATTGACGTGGGAGAGGGAGAGGATGGTGGCGGAATTGGCCAACCTGTCCCGTGCCGCCCAGGACAATAAGCGCCCCTTCTTTCCCTGGTGGAAGCGGAAGAACCCCTCCGCCACCGGCGCCATCTCCCCAACCGCGCGCATAAGCTCTCTCGCGAAGGAGGCCCTCATAGTCAGCGAACGCCTCCGCCAAAAAACGAGCTCACGCTCAGCCACGGCGACCAGGTCGACCTGCTCCAGTCGTTCGACGATGGCGGGTGCGTGGCGCGCGAAGTTTCGTCCAGCATGGCCCACGATGGAGGGTCGAAGGTCGGGGAGGAAGGTACGGTGCCCGTCATATGCTTGGCAGGCGGGCGTGCCCAATGCTTCCTGGTCCATGATGCCCTTCATCACTGGGTTAAAAGGCATGTAATAAAAAGACCGCGGACTTTGCCAAACATGGAGGTCGTCCGAATAACGCATGCCGACCTGGTCTCGGGCTCCGTCGACCTCTCCGACCGCATCGCGCAGGGCTTCGGGAACGACCCCGACTGCCTCGGCGTCATCTTGATCACCGACCTACCGGTATTGCATTCGCCTCTTTGTCCGCTTCAATCTTGCTGACTCCTGCGGTCTGCCTCAGGACTACCCGGCGAAGCGCGCCCGCCTGCTGCCTCTGGCCTCCAAGTTTGCCGCGCTCCCCGAGGACGTGAAGAACGAGTGCGTGCATGTCGAGAGCTCGTACTCGTTCGGGTGGAGCCACGGGAAGGAGATCATGGAGGGCGAGCCGGATCACGGCAAGGGCAGCTTCTACAACAACCCGGTGAAGGACGTCGTGGGAATGGGCGAGGAGTATAAGAAGAACCACCCGAGTTATGGGTACGTGTTGAAAGTGTGATTTATGAAGATTTTATTAGCACGTGTTAACGAACCTCTTTCCACTCCCCCCCCAAAAAAAAGGTACGACAACGTGTGGCCATCCTCGCTCCCCGAGCTCCGCGAGGCATACATGGACCTCGGCTCCTACATCGTGAACGTCGGTCTCGCGCTCGCGACGCACTGCGACAAGTACGTTGCCAAGATGTCGGGCGTGTCCCAGGACGCGGTCGGGATCAGGAAGGCGATCGAGGGCAGCATCACGCACAAGGCCCGCTTGCTGCACTACTTTGCGGGCGAGGACGAGTCGGAGGAGGTCAAGGCCGGAAGGAAGATGGGGAGCTGGTGTGGGCTGCACATTGACCATAGCATGGTATGTGTATCGATAAGTAGACGCGCGAAGCGAGCACATCATTATTGCCGTTTCCATTTGTCAACCCTGTTCACCTTCTAACCGTTGCCTCGCCCGCCTCAAACAAAAAAAAAACACAGCTCACCGGCTTAACCTCCGCCATGTTCACCGACGACCGCGACCCGACCCACGCCGAGCTCGACGCCTCGACCCTTCCGACCCAAACCTCCGGCCTGTACATCAAGACGCGCGGAGACGTTTACCAGAAAATCTCCGTCCCTCGCGACGCCCTCGCGTTCCAGATCGGCGAGGCCTCGCAGGTTGCCTCGGGTGGCCTGCTGGTCGCGACGCCCCACCTTGTGAAGGGGGGAGCGAGCAAGCACGTGGCGAGGAACACGTTTGCGGTTTTCTTGCAGCCGGATGTGGACCATAAGTTGAGGGAGGGCATGACGTTTGATGAGCTGACGAAGGAGGTGATGAAGAGGCATTACGCGTGATTGGGCCTTCCGCTTCATATGGGCATTGCGCGCGACGGGCTTCTTGAAGGACAGGGTTAAAACGATGATGGGAATAAGGATGTCTCTTTTTTCTTTATTTTTTAGGCCAAGACTATGACGATATTGCTACAAGTAAGGCCTACAGTTTAGGAGGAGAACCTCAGTTATAATAATTTTACAACAGTAGAAGGGGGTAATTCAGCGGAGACTGAAAGTTGATATAAAATGATAGCAATTTGCCCCCCGGCTACTACAGCACGCCTACTGTCGGCCACCACTGGCCGCTCCCCTCCAATCACGTCCCTTGCGGCCGACGCACGTCAATGTCCGAAAAGAAAAATAGCGGCTATCTATTCAGAACATGGATGCCCGTCATCACCTCAACCCCGTCCTCCGTCACCAGCATGGTCTCTTCAAACTGCGCGGACCGCTTGCCATCCTCCGTCACGGCCGTCCACCGGTCGGGCCACTGCTGATCCTTCCAGTTCCCTTCACATATCATCGGTTCAATCGTAAACTG
>JADGJL010000497.1:0-19871 GCA_027600665.1 Irineochytrium annulatum
GGATTGGGGTTGGCAGAGAAGGGTTTGGTCGGGCGGAGTTGGGATGGGAGGGTGGAGGATAAGGTGGTTTAATAGATGAGGTCGTGAATTGTTTCGTTTTGTTTACCTTATAGAAATGGCATTCTCATTGGCGTATGCATGCACTCTCGTTTTTTTTGGGTTTATCAACCCTCCACGATTTCACCATCGGTTTTGTGCTTGTTATATTGCCGGAAGGTGCGCGCGCGTTTTACTATATCCCGCCAGAGAATTAGTGGGAAGCAGATGAAGAATGTTATTCGGATGAACATAAAATGCATGCATTTACTTTGTGTGAAAAGAGACGGGGCGGCAATGCGCTTTCATTAACACGAAAAAAAAGCCAAGGAAGTCTAAAAATATAATAAAAAAAAAGAATCTCTTCCTGCAGCGAACTGAGTTGCAGATATGAAGGAGGGGTAATGCAAGAAGAAAAACGGTCATAGTCTACGGGGGCCCAAAAAAAAAAAAGGCAGAATATTAGTAAGAAAAGGACGCTAGAAAGAGCCACTAGTTTTAAAGTAGATCACATGATGTATCTTAGACCCACCCATAGAATGGTATCCTTCATCACACCCACAACTACAAAAGGTAGCATGTTCGATATCTATCACAAGTGCTAAAAAGGGGGTAAAAACCAACCCATCATCTGGAGAGCCAACAACACCGACTCCATATTACTTTCGGATATCCAGTACCGTCAGCTTTCCCTCCGCGTCCCTCATCTTGGTCATCCCATAGCACAGCGCATGCACGAAGCTGTCGGCGTCCTCCTCATGCACGGCCGACACGTCGTATCCGACCGCGCAGCTCATCCTCCCGCCCAGCGTCACAAGACCCAACGTAAACAACCCCCTCACGCCGTCAAAGCTGGAATTCACGACCCCACCGAAATGATCCAGCCTGAGTCTCTCATCTTCCGGCCCGGCGTCAGGGCCAGCGGCCGGATCCTCCCACGCGCCTAGATTCGCCACCTCGACCGAGTACGACCTCGAGAGCTTCGCGAGGTCCACCCGCCGCTCGACCATTTTCCACAGAGCCGGGTGTCGATAGCAGTAGTTCATTAGCTTCATCCTCTGGATTGAGTCCCGAAAGCACCTCGAGATACTCTTCCGCACGACCCTGCACCGCTCCCACACCTCGCTGGAGTCTACCAGCAGCAAGGACGAGTTCGTCACCGAGCCCGCGTACCCGCCAAACATCTTCAAGCCCTCATCGATCTCCCTGTCGCCGCCCTTCAGGAGATTGGACTGCGGCAGCATGTGCCTCACCGAGTTTGTCACGACCCAGCCCTGATGGCTGGGCAGGGGCTTCTTCGCGTACTTCGGCAGGGTGGCGAACGACGTCCGGACGGCCGCGAGGGCCGCCACGACCATGACGGCTGCAATCGTCGTGCCCTCCGCCTTCGACTTTCTCCGGAGCGCGCCAATGAATTCGGCGTCAAACCAGAGGAACCGGACGCGGGTGTGACCCGAGAGCGGCTTCGGCACGCGGTGGTTGTGGGTCGCGACGGCGGTGGACGAGGCACTGGGCGTCCCCTGGTCGACGCCGAGGCCGACGACAACATCGCCGCTGGCGAGCACGGGGCTTGGTGTGCCGTTGTTCACGTAGGAGTGGCTTGAGAGTGCTGGTGAGGGGGACCGCGGTGGGACCACGTCGTCGAGATCCAAGCGAGGGGAGCCGTTGCCGCGGGCTGAAGCGAGAGAGGCGGAGGAGAGGTCGCGCTTGATAACGGCCGTCGGGCGGGAGGTGGAGCGATTATCGTCGGAGGTCGTGGTGCGGTGGCCCTTGAAGCGCCTGCCCTTCTTTGCGAGGCGGCCAATGGCCATTCCCGCAATGACTTTATACAAATGAAAAATTTAGCACAAGCTCACAGAACGATGAAAATGAGGAGGATGTACCTGGAATGACTTCAAAGATCCACGGATCAAGCAGGTTGTCAATTAGCGGCGGCGGCTCGTTGACGACGGGCACATTGGCGAGGTCCAAGTGGTCTGCGTTTAGATGACGCGCGTCTGCATTCTCAAGGAACGTCCTCGCGTAAGCAAACATAGAGAGGCCGTCGCCCAGGCAGTGGTGGAACGAAAACATAATTTCAAAGTACGATTCGCCAGGTTTGAGATCCGGGTCGGAGACGACGACGGGTTCGGCAGCGGCGGAAGCGGAAGACGATGAGAGGCTCGACGACTTCGAGGAGGACGAGTCCTCGGGCGCTTTACCCTTGACGTCCGGTGCGTCGTTGTCGGCGGGGGTGACGAGAACGAGCGGGCTGAGGATTGAGGTGGAGTCGGTGGCGGTTGAGGCGCAGTGGGAGTTGATGGGCGATTGTCCCTGGGATACGGGATCGGATTCGGCGGGCATCATCTCCTCCGGCAGGATTACGACGCTCCTCCAAAGAGGTCGACTCGTGTCGTCGACGTCAAAGTTAGTGTTAATCTGCGCAACAAATATGTTAGCAGCGAACCCGCAAGAGATCGATCCTTTAAATACGTACCTCCTCCTCATACACCTGCTTCCAAGTCTCCTTCTCCGTCCGCCCCACGAATCGATAATTACATGGCAGATCCGCGGCATTCGCCGCCAGCAGATGGCAGAGCATTGTCTCTGGGTCGACGTAAGAAGACAGCCGATAATGCCTCGACTGCGCAAGCCTAAGCAGGTCCACAACCCTCTCCAGCTGTAAACGCTCCACCGTCGGCGGAAGCCTCAGCCTCAAGATGATGCCCATAATCACCTGCGGCCGCCCAGGTGACGACTTGAAGAATACCCTCTCGACGATCGAAAGACTACCCTCTTCCACCACGGGCTTAATGTATCGGCCAATCTTCATCCGCCCAGATTGTGCATGCGACGCCGACGTGTTAAGAAGTGGAGCGAACTCGTTTAGGCTCGCCTCATCGGCAGGTGGCTACATCATGCAAACATCAGCGCCTTGGCACGCGTTGAATACACCACTCATACGACAGAGACTCACCGTCCTGCAGCACAACAACCTGTAGCACCACCTTCCCACAGCTCCCGCTCTCCTCTTCCCCGCCGGTCGCGACGGCGACCTCCTCCCAACGCCAGGCAGCAAGTTCTGTAGATTCTCAACCTGCGCCCTTAGCGTCGGCGCCTCCGGGAAGTCTGGCCTCTGATTCGGATGAAGTCGCGATGGATGTGGAAGAAGAACCCGACCGCCCTCCGCGCCCCCAGCCCCATCCGACGCCAGCGAGCTTGAGGAGTCCGCCGTCCGTTCGCGGGCATGGTTGGCCCCGCCGAGGTGGAGCTTGCCACTGGGTGGCAGGCGGGCAATCAGCGACTTGAGCGGGTTCGACCGGGCTGCCAGAGGCGATCGCGGAGCGCGGGTACGGCCGCGGCGGTCGTCTGATCGGCGGGCGGTGGATTGGCGGTTGGAGTGATCGTAGGAGAGGACACTGTCGGAATCGCCCGACTCAGAGTAGTCGTCCGGCTCTAGATGGCCGTGGGCGCCGTCGGCGTTCATCTCAGCGGGGTCGGGGGCGGGGAAGGATGACGGCGTCGCCCTGAGTGGCCTGATTGGAAAGCTGGGCTTTGACACAAATATTGCGTGTGGAGTCAGCTGCATGCGCGAGCTCCCGTTGTCGGCGGGATCGCTTGCCGTATCGTCGGATGGACGCGGGAGGATCTGGCGATCGACCCTGCTTCGCTGATGCGCATTGCCCGGTTGCACTGCAGCTCTCGAGCGTGTGTCGGTTGCGATGAAGACTGCATTTTGATGGTAAAAGCATTCAAGTCTGCGCGTTGGTTGATATTCGGCAGCTTGATAGGCGGAAAAAGAAAAAGAAAAAGAAAAGAAAAGAAAAGAAAAGAAAAGAAAAGAAAAGAAAAAAATTAAAAGCAAAAACTACTTCATCATTCTTGGCATTCTTTTGGGCGCAAAAAAGTTGTCATCGCGAGAATGAATGACTGACCGACGATGCCTTAAAAATACAGAAGTCCACAAGAACGTCAGGTGGCATGTCCAACACGCTCTGCTCCACCCCATCGACGGCCACACCACACAACGGCCATCACAGCCCACCTCGCCAATCGCTACAGTCGTGGTCTCGGAGATCTCCGACGCCATCGTCGCGCTCACAGGACGTCCTCGTGGCTCGCAACGGGGTAATAACTACGCCACAAAGCCCGGGCGCAACACAGACGCCGTCGTCGTCCGAACGCGACGAGGCGCTATTTGTGGCCTCGATCACATCAGCAGCACTGCCTGGGATTCCCCCAACCACGACCGGTCCACTGCACGCCAATTCACGCAACGTCGTCCACCTTGCCCAGGGTAAGCCGACAACCTACACGTGCTCAAGCCGCCCAGCAGGAACTCCCGCTGTGCCCACGGAGTGCCTGCTGGACCCCAAGGAGCCGATGGACCTGGAGAGTGAGCGCCCGAGACAGCGAGGACGTAAGGAAACATTTTGGTGCGGCAAAACCTTCGGAGTGTCCCCGGACAGCAATGCATAGCAAGACATATCGTTCTGGAGACCTACTGCTGCATTGGGCCTACACGTGGTCGCGCTGGTGGACGGTTTCATGTTATATGCCTATTATTTCGAACATCCTCGTCCAGATTTCCTCCCCTGCAAGCCGGAGAGAGCTGCCAGTCTTGGCCGGCGGAGGGAGGCTTAGGCCGCCGCTTGTTGTATGATCGGTCCCGTAGCAACGTTGAGTCGGCGCTGGGGTCGGCACTGTGGCTTGGGTCACAGGCTATCATTGTCTTGGTTAACATATGTGATTTGTGAACACACTTTGAGCAGTTGAGCAGTTGAAGAGATGGCTAAACCGATTCTAGTGTCGTGTGTGAGGTGTATAATGACTGCGTATCCTTGTTTGTTCGGCTTTGCCGATGGGGCTGGAACCGTTGCGTGCTGGAATGTGTTTTGGTTTCTTTGTTAGCCACTGCTTTGTTTATCATGGTTGCTATCTTTCTCCTCGCAGTTCGTTGACAACGTACAACGCCAGAAAGCAAATGTACTGCCTGCATAATACTGAGGATTCCCAAAGAAATAGCGAGGAAGACCACCGTCAAAACGGGAAAAAGTGCAATGATGTGAAAACAAATTCGTCAAGGCTCGAATAAGACGAAGTGAGCCAAAACAGAAGGATAGAAACAAAACGAGGAGAAAGGAAAAAACGAAAACAAAAATAAAGTTGCAGTCTGCAAGCCGAAAGCACAAACACACTGTGCCGACGCGAAAGATAAAGCCTGCCTACGCGGTGAAAGCCAGTCTGCTGACGACAGCGAATCTAAATGAAAGAGCGATTGAAGCCTATCCTATTGCAAAGCCAGCAACAGATAGCGGGGATTCCCAAAACTCAGATAGAAAGAAGTTTAATGGATTAAAAGCTTAACCGGAGACGACTGAATGTGAAAAATCAGAGGAAGACAAAGCGAGAAGCGATAAGCAGCCGAGCCCGCGTTGAATGTAAAACGGAAGAAAGACGAAAGGCTAACTTACCTTAAAAGCTGACACTGTTTGCGAAAGTCTAACGCTGTTGCGCGCCTAACGCTGTTGCGCGCGTAAAAGACCGCGGCCATGAACGAAGGCCTCAAGTGGCCAAGATTCCCGGGAAGCCAACCCTCCACACTTCCGATCTACCAACCATGGCTGGTTAGGACACAACCTCCGCTGTGCCCCGGCCCCGTTCAGTCACTAACTCCCTCTCCAACAGCTCGCGAAAGCTTTGATATTAGCATCGTCGATCTCTCTGGAGCAACGTATCCGGTCCATGTCGCCAAGGACGAGAGTATCAGGTCGGTCGTGAGCAAGGCCGCCACCTCCGCCGGCGTCGGAGACAGTACGCTGCGCCTCATATACGGCGGCAAGTCGCTCGACGAAACTAAGACTATTAACGAGGCCAAGATCATCGCGGGGTCCACGCTGCACATGGTGTACCGCGTCCGCGGGGGCTTTTGATCGTTGCACGGAAGTCGAAGTCTAACGGAGAGTTGCCGGGCGCTGTGGAAGAAGTGAGGTCATGGAGCCAGTTAGTTATGCTGATCGAAGCGCGATACTTGAAAACATCCTCTGTCTTCCACCGTCGAAGTATTTCCCACCGTCAAAGTATTAATATTTGTGTGGATCAAGTGCCCTTCGCCATCCACCCGGCCACCGCCCCGTCTCACATCCACGGCCCACCAGCTCGCCGGATCCACTTCCACCCGCGTTGCTGATCGAGGTGAGAAATACCACTCATTCCTGGCCGCTGGGTCGGCGAGAGAATCCAAGCTGAGCAGCCAGGTGGAAGGCTGCGAGAGCACGCTGGAGACGATGCTGCGAAGGGTCCCCCGCTCCGCCTCGGCGGACAAAGTTGTCGTAATCAGCGATGACACTCCGGCGCAGGCACCGTCCAAGCGGACAAGTGTCTCCCAGAGCAAGACCAACTCGGAGCTTGCCAAGGAGAAAGCCGTCGAAGCCTCAGCCAAGCAGGCGGTTACTGAGGTCAGCCAGCAAGAGGACGACGACTGTGACCTGCCCGAGAACGCGCTGATGCCGCCGCCAACGAACTCGAACCCCGCCGCGACGAAGGCGCTGCAGAAGGAGCTCATGCGAATGATTAGGAGCCAGAACTCCATGAAGGAGGGCGAAAGGTGGTTCTTCTTGGATCCCATGAAAGTCACGTAAGGACACTGTCTCCCATCGCCGTATCAATAACGAGTAGTGTGCAGGAACCTATATCAGTGGCAGGTTCGCTTAATCAACTTCGAGGATAGTCTGCCGCTCTTTCAAGATATGATCATAGAGGGCATCGCTGACGAGGTTTGCTGGACCTCACACCTTGAACTGATATGGATTAGGGTATCGTGCTCGAGATCCGCTTCAGCCCGCAGTTTCCGTCAACGCCGCCGTACGTGAGGGTCATCAAGCCTCGTCTACTTCGCTTTATGTATGGCGGAGGCGGCCATGTCACCGCTGGGGGATCCATGTGTATTGACTTGTTGACCAGCACAGGTCCAGTAATACCTTTTACGGCAAAACTTATCCTGGCATTCGTAAAACAGGTTGGGTTTCGACGTATTCGGTTGAGGCTGTCTGTCTTCAAGTTCGTCTCGCGCTCATGAATATGGATCCTGTCCCTGCCAGACTTGACCCGCACGACTTCAGGCGGCCGTACAACGCTCAAGGTAAAAATAGCGCGAGGTGATCCTTTTAACAGGTCGTTTTACAGAAGCAATGTCGGCGTTCATCCGCGTCGCGCGCATTCATGGCTGGGAGGTCCCAGCTGGTTGGTCGAACCTGTTTTCCAACTAAAAAGCTCCGCGTATGCGCAACAGCAGGATGATCTCTTTGGCTACGCAATCTTTAGCTCATCATATTCGGATATCTCATTGTAAAAAAAAAAGGAGAGCACCTTGGGAATAATCATCTTGCCAAAAAGCTGCGTGGAATTTCAAGTGGTGTAAACCAGCCCATTAAACTCGACGTTGGCCGTCTCCCGAGATCGCAGGCGATGGACAACCTTCTCAAGGAATCCGAGCGGCGGGCGCACCTCATGTCCTCCCGCGGTCCGTCCCTCCCTCACCACTCCTCCTCGAAGGGCCATGGCGCTCCCTACCCTCACCTTGCGAACCCGACTCTCGGCGGCCTCCTCAGCCCCTCCGTTGGCGACCACCCGACCGTAGCCAGCCTTAAGCGAACCACGCAACGCGCACTGGGCTGGTGTCGTCGCCGTCCGCTCGCTGTGGTTGTGATCGTTTGCGTGTGTCTCTACCTCTTCGGCCCGTTTTTCCTAAGCAGATTCCTGCATAGCCATGTGAGACCGGCCGGGAAGAATGGGGTGAGCTCCGTTTTGGCGCCGGCGCCGCCGACGCCGGCGGGGTTGGGCGGTGTGCTGGAGGAAGCCGCGGCGAAGGCGGGGGCCGCAAGCCCCGTTGCGAAGAAGGTTGCTGGAGAGCCCACGCCCGTGATTGATGCGGCCGCTGCGGGTGCTGCTGCTGGCATGGCGGGAGGATCGGGTGCCGGAGCGCAGGACCTGCTGTCCAAGGTTAACGGGCTGGAGAAGGACCTGAGCTTGCAGAAGTCGCTGCTGTCTGAGTGCAATCATAAGGTCGCTCTAATGGCGGCCGAGAAGGCGATGGCGGATGAGGTGCGGCCCGCGGCGAAGGTTGCCGCTGGGGGCGCGGCGGGTGTCGCGGCGGCGGCCGCCGCAGGGACGGGGAAGAGCCTTGCCGCGGGGCCGAAGACGGCGCTGGTTGCGGTGATGTCGACGGCGGGTGGTTTTCAGCGGAGAAGCTTGATCAGGTCGACGTATTTGCAGTTGAGAGGACCGGGAGTGGACGTCGTATTTGTGATGCCGAGGCCGAAGACGCCGTCGGCGAAGGCGCTGGTGGCTATGGAGAGCGCGGCGCATGGCGATGTGGTTGTGTTAGAGGATTTGGAGGACGATGGGGTCAACTCTAGGAGGGCCGTCGAGTATATTAAAGCGCTCGTAGTCAAGGACCGGAAGAGGAAGAAGCTGGATAAGACGGCGGAGGTTGGCAGCGTGCGCTTGAAGGTATCACGACCGTTATTAACATACTTTGTGTAGGACGAGTATAGCTTCTTGGTGAAGGTCCAGGACGACGTCTTTGTGCACTTAAAGAACCTGGAGGACAAATTGCTGGGATTTTCCGGCAAAAGCGGTGTTTGGTATGGACGCGAGGTCGAGAAATCGTCGAAGACCATGACCGGTGAGTTTTTTTATCAATCAGAAAGAATATTACCTGACTTGACATGTTTATCTCGCTCAGGCACCGGCTTCGCGATCTCCTGGGATCTTCTCGAGGCTATCATGAGCACGATCGAGGACACGCCCGCGGCTTCCCGCCTGGACTCCAAGCTCTCGGACTGGCTCACCTCCGTCGTTCGCAACTTTGCCTCGGACGAGGTCGGGATTTACGACGAACCCCAGTCCGAGGAGACTTGGGCGCACGCCTATACGAAGCACACTGTCATGGTCCGCTACCTCAAGAAGGAGGACTGGTTCCTTGCGTGCGCCGCCAACTTCCTAGGCGTCGCCGACGGGAACGGCGTGGTGGGTGCCGGCGCGGCGGGGAGTGGGAGTAAGGGGGAGGACGCGGACCCGAGGGCGAGGCCGGCATATAATGAGGAGAGTTCGCCGCCCGGAGCAAAGCATATGAAGCAGGAGGATTTTGAGGCCATACCGGCGAACAAGAAGGACAAGGACGACGGGAGGGTTAACGTTGCGGTCGTGCCTGGCCCGGACGAGAAGGTCGTCGCGCCCGCTGCGGCCGCTGCCGCTGTAGCTGCCGGTGTCGTGGCTCCGGCGCTTCCGCCACCGCCGGCGCCGATGCCGAAGGACGATAAGGAGGTCGATGTTGGCGCGGAGAAGCCGGCGGAGATGGAGGAGAAGGTGGTTAAGCCGCCACCTATCAGCCCGGCTCCCGTAGCGCCGAACGAGAAGCCACAGGAGGCCGTGGCGGCGCCGGTACTGCCGAGTCCATCACCGGACAAGATGGAGGATGATGGGCAGGGAATGCCGGCGGCAAGATTGGAAAATGTCGCGTGATAAGGTTGCTGCTACAAATTGCTTTCTGTTTTTTTTTGGCTTTCGTTCAGAGCGTTATTAGGTTGATGTACCTGCTCTTTTTAAGCTGAGAGCTCTTCATTTCTTTTCAACTGTCAGTAAATGTTAATAGTTACAACTGAAATACGTTGGAGGCTTGAGCATTCAACATCAATCATCGGACACCATGCTGAGCCTCGCTGCCGTGTTCGCGGGCCTGCTGGCCGCCGCCCGAGGTGAGATGCAGCTGACAAATAAGGCGTTGAAGATGGCTCATGGGCCCGCCCCGTTGCCTTCCGTTGCCGTCGAGCGTTCTAACACCCTTATCTTGTGCAGCTTCATTTCTCCCTGTTGTTATCTGGCACGGTGAGCATAAGCCGCTTATGTGTTTTTGAGTGTGTTTATTCATTTAACGAGCGACTTTGAAGGAATGGGGGACAGTTGCTGCAATCCGGATAGGTGACATTAGCTAGGCATCCTTGGCTTCCGGTCGCTCATCGCCTTCGCTTTGCATCAGCATGGGAATGATCATCGAATGGATTCAGGAGGTCCTGCCGGGCGTCGAGGTGCATTCGGTGCAGCTTGGGGCCACCGAGGAGGACGATAGGAACTCGGGATTCTTTGGGCTGGTAAACAACCAGGTTGGTTGACTTCAATTCCAACAAGGTGGCATTGCTCGCTCTTGTGCTGTCGTTGTGTACACTGATCGCTCTTGCGTTAAATCACATTGGAACGTAGATCGACGAAACCTGCGCGAAGATCAACGAGGTCCCCTTTCTCTCCCACGGTTACAACGCCATCGGCTTCTCTCAGGGCGGCCTCTTCCTCCGCGGCCTCGCGCAGCGCTGCAACCATCTAGGCAACGCGAAGATGCGGTCCCTTATCACCTTTGGCTCCCCGCACATGGGCGTATCGGACGCCCCCGGCTGCCTCAACAGCACGGATCTGAATTGCGGAATCATGAGAAACCTGATCCGGGCGGGCGGGTATCTTAGCTGGGTGCAGGGGAGGAGCGTGCAGGCGCAGTATTACAAGGACCCGAAGAACATGGGGCTGTATAGGGAGAGGAGCTTGTTTCTCGCGGGCATCAACAATGAGGTCGAGGGGAAGAGGGAGGAGATTTACAGGCAAAACCTAGTGGGGCTCAGGAAGTTGGTGGCCATAAGGTTCAGCGAGGAGGGCACGGCTGTTCCCGGGGAGAGTTCTGTAAGCTTTACTATTCCTCTTGTTTTTCCTTGTGGGTTGTTTTCGCCTCATGTATTTGGTAGTGGTTCGGTTTCTACGAGGAGAACATGGAGCTAGTAACCATGCGGGAAACACAGGGCTACAAAGAGGACTGGATTGGCCTTCGGACACTGGATGAGGCCGGCAAGTTGACGTTTGGCGTGGCTGATGGGAAACATGTGAGTTTAAATCTGCTGGTCAACGCACACGAACGTAATACCATCCCTGCAGATGAAAATATCGAAGGAGCACATTCAGGAGCTTATTCTCGAGCATTTTGTGGCAGGCTCCGTCGACAACGACGACGACAACGACGCCATATTTACAGGGGACGCGATAGGGAGCAGTCGGCAAAAGATTTTGGCATGATGCATGGGCGGAGGCCATTTATAGTTTAGTTAGCAGTCACTGAGGATCTATGCGTTGTTTCCAGTTGGTGCATGTATGGCTGGTCAGAGAGTCTTGCCTGTTGTGAAAAAGCCGCCTACTCAAACCACCTGCCTGTGTTGCGACATCGACTCCCATCGACTCCCCGTCATCTCAGTCCGTTCATCCGGCCCTGAATCGTCCCGATATGGCCGCTACCCCAACCTCGGCCGAGATCGACTCGCTGGATCGCTACTCCGTCATCGCCAACTATGCACCAGGTGAGACCCCTTTGCCTGCGACAGCCGCTGAACACAGTACTCTTCGACCCTCCAGCGAATCCCGATGAGATAAAGATGTCCATCGGGCAGCTGATCACGATCGTGCAGAGCTACGACGATGGCTGGGTGATGGGCCGTAACGAGCACAGCAAGCAGATCGGCCTTCTCCCGAGGAACTTTCTTTCTGAACACCCCGTGCCGAAGCAGCAGCCCGCCGGCTCCGCGGCGGCGTCATCGCTCGCGCCGCCCGGTGGGGAGGTGAAGGCCATGCAGAGGGTCAGCTCGATGAAGAAGGACGCCCCAATGTCGAAGGCGGACGAGGCGCGCATGGACGCTGTGAACAGGGGCGGCGACGCTCCGCCCACGTACGACTTCCCGCCATCATCCAACAGCACCTCCAGCAACGCTGCGGCCAACCCTTCATCATCCTACGCCGCCTCCACGAGCGTCAACATCTCCAACCGGATGTCCAGCCTCGCCGTCGCCGGCTCCGCGGGTTCGGGGCCGGTAGGAGCCCCGAAGTCTGTCGCGGCGCAGACGGCGCCGTTTGCGCACGTCACAAGCTACCCGATCTCCGTCATCCCGAGGCCCGTACCGACTTCTGCCACATCCGGCATGGCGAGCTCGCTGCTGGACACGAGCATTGTGAGCAACACAGCCGTTCAGTCGGTTTTGTCGAAGGACGAGCTTGCGAGGAAAATTGAGGATATCAGGAAGGTTAGGGCCGCAAGGGCGAAGGTGCCGGCGAATATTGGCAGCTTTAAGATAACCGTTGTCGGGGACTCTGGTATCGGAAAGGTATGGATTCGCACTCGGTTATTTCATGACGTGGGGCTAATTCTTGTTCTACGATAGACCTCCCTTATTAAGAAATTCTTCACCATACCGGAGATCACCTTCACCGACAACTTCCCCTCCTTCCCCTTCCCGACCACGCCCCGGATCACGGACCTTCGGGCCTCGACCATCCCAAACATCGCGCTTAAGACGGGCGAGGTCGCGAACAACTTCACGATCGTCGATACGCCCGGTTTTGGCTCCCAGATCGACGCGATCGCGACCATCGAGCCCGTTGTCAATCATCACGTCCAGAAGTTTAAGGAGACTGACGAGGTGTTTGAGAGGATGGAGAAGATTCCGAACTTGGTGCGGTTCTTGAATAGCGGATCCGGGGCTCACGGGCACGTTGACGTATGCATCTACGGCGTTCTGGTGAGGATACATCACACTTGATGGTTTGTTCGCAGGCAATTTAATCGTGCGTTTAAACAGCATCGATTGAAACCCGTCGACATCGAGTACATGCGCCGCCTCGGCAACGTCGTCAACCTCGTCCCCGTAATCGTCAAGTGCGACACCCTGAAGCCTACCGAAATTACGGCGCTTAAGGTCTCCGTTCTCGAGGAGATCGCGCGCGCTAAAATCCCGATCTACGGCTTCGGCCTCCAAATGTCCGAGCTCCTCGAAGTGGCGCGTGCGGGGATCCCCGGTTGCGTGCCCTTTGCGATTTCGAACCATAACCAGATGACGGGTGGTGCCGAGAACGAGTTTGGCCTACTGAAGGACGCGCTTTTGTTCCACCACGCCGACGACCTCCGCCAGCTCACGGCGGAGAGGTTTGTGAAATGGAGGAATGAGAGGCTTGCGAGCGACGAGGTTAATTACCAGGCTGAGATAAGGGCCAGGGAGCAGCAGCTGGCCCAGCAGCAGGAGAGGGAGCGGGTCGAGCGGGAGAGGAGGGAGCAGGAGCAGAGACAGAGGGCGGAGCAGGAGCGGATCCAGCAGCAGCAGCAGGAGATGTACAAACAGCAACAACAAATGCAGGAGAGGCAAAATATGTGGGTGCTTTTTGAATCATGCTTGTTTGTCGCAAGTATTTAACAATATACTGCATATGCAGGACCAACCTTCAAAGCATGGGCCAGAGCGGTTCCTACGGCAACGGCCTGCCGCCGAACGGCCTCCCGCCCAACTCGGGTTCTCTAACCAATATGCACTCGCCGTCATCACCGCCGACGAGCGGCGGGTCGAAGTGGGGTTTTAAACTTGGCGGGCAGAAGCAGCCCGTCCTCTCGGACTCGGCTTCGATGACCAGCGACTCAGGCGCGTCGTCGCATAAGAAGGGGTTCGGGATTATTCGGAAATGAGGGGATAGGAGGATTAAAGAGGGTGGGGCTTTCTAATTGGGTTGTGATGTTATAATACTTATGCCGACATATATCTGTCTGGCGGAATGCTTCACTCGAGAGCCTTACATTTGAGGCGGGTCATTTGTTCTTTATCCTGAAATCGTTCTTTATGCAAATTTGATTCTCTTTTCGGTGGTTTGGTATTCTTCATATGTTCTAGTACTTGTGTTTGCCGCTTCTTTTCCATGTTAGACGGTTTGTACCCGTTCAGTTACTGTTTTAGATACTGCTAAATAAACTCATGCCACCTTACCGATAGTGAGGTTTTTCTGAGTCACTAAATGTGCTTACATATTCGGACGAAGTTGGCCAGAGTTGGACCCTTCCTCTGACCTCCTCGAATTGAGCCCGCCACAAGGTCCCTGCATCCTCGCAGCCAACCTCGGTGCTCGGTACCATCCTCAAAGTCATCCTTACGCCTCCTTCGCTCCCTAAGGACCACTTGTTGGCGGCCAAACCCGCTGGACGAGCAGCCGACTCATCATGCGAGCCTCATCATATCCACTCCTACTGCTCCTGGCGTCCATACTTTCGGTGGGCATCATTGGCAAACGCGCAAAACCGAAGATCTCCGTCGTCCCCGAACCACACGGTGAGTAAAGTGATGATGGGCACTCGGATCCGCTGACTCATCATCATCTACCTGCAGCCACCGCCTTCCTCATAACGGATCCCGTCCCGGCGTTCCCGGACGATGTCAATGCCGCCGTCGTTGGCTCGTACGCAGGGTACATGCCCGTGCCGTCGCCGACGTCTCCGGAGCAGGTCGACAGCCTCTTCTTCTGGTACTTCCCCGGACCTTCGGCGTCACGTACCCTCGTCTGTATTATTCTCTGCTATTCATTTCCATATTTTCCCCGACAAAGGCGTATCTGACTCCATATCGCCCTTTCACTTATTGCTAAACAGACGGTTTACTTGAACGGCGGTCCCGGCTGCTCCTCCCTCGTCGGCCTCTTCCAGTCCAACGGGCCCGTCCGCTACGATGCCTCTGGAAAGTTTTATGCGCACAACGCGTCCTGGCACCTGCAGACGCACGTCGTGTATGTGGATCAGCCGGTTGGCACGGGATACAGCTTTGGCGGGTCGTCCGCGGACGGCGGCGGGCAGGGAGAGCAGGCGGTTGCGAAGGTCATGAGGGGGTTTCTGGGGAGGTTCTTGACGGTGTTTGACAAGGTCTTGAAGGCGGGTGGTCCAGGGCAGGTGCAGGTCGTGCTGGCAGGGGAGAGCTTTGCGGGGCAGTACCTGCCGTTTTTGGCGATGGAGGTGTTGACGGCGAACTCACTTGCGTGGTTGACGGGCGATGTCGTCGTAAGCCATCATTTTTTAGAGGAGTTAAGCGGTTTATTTTGATTAATCAGCTTGTAATTCGATTTTAGATCCACCTTAAATCTCTTCTCATCCTCTCCCCGTGGTTCTATGCCGCGCGGCAGTACGAGTCCTACCTCGCCTACATTCTCTCCAACAATCTCCTCCGCAAAGACCCGGATGCGCTCTCGGACCTCAACCTGCTATACTCGGCCTGCGAGATCCAGATCCGCCGTAGCCCCGCCACCTACATACCAGTCTGCGCGTCCATGGTCGACTACGTCCGCGCATACGTCCAGGACAACGACCCCGGGTCGTGCCTGAACGAGTACGACATGCGCTTGACGGCTCAGGGCGTCTGCGCTGGCGACCTGACCTACGGTGACTTTATGTTGCTGTCCCTTCTAAACTCGCCGTCGTTTCGGTCCATCATCCACGCGGATGCGCCTGGGTCGCCGTCGACGTTTCTGCCGTGCTCCAGCGCTGTGCTGCAGCAGATGTCGCCGGACGCGAGCGGCCAGAGCTACAGCCAGCTGCAGGTCGTGCTGTCGCTCGGCGTGCCCGTCACGGTCGTGTCGGGCGAGAGTGACATGATCACAAACTCGCTGGGCGTCGGCTGGGGGTTGGGGAACATGACGTGGCTGTTGGGGACCGGGTTCGGAGTTGACGTGGATTTAGGCGCGGCGGCGTTCAAGGTTGGGGGCGATGTCGTGGGGAGCGTGATATCGGCGAGGAATTTAGCTTGGTATAGGCTTAAGAACGCAGGTCACTATGTGGGCATGGACGCCCCAGTGTCGGCTGGCAGCGTACTGGGGAGCGTTTTGGCGAACTCGTCCTGCAGGGCTCCTCTCATATGCTGAGGTCCCTTCGTTTTCTTTTTTTTCCATTTGAGCTCTTCCGTGACTGGGTTATATGCACACCGACGCCACTTTTCACGAACTTCCCCGTTGTCGCGATGTTTTCTTTTCTCCTCTCCTTTTTCCGCCTTTTCTGCTGCCAACAAATACGTACTGTCCTCGCAAACGAAGCTTTGATATCTTCCTGGCCCCTTGGCTTTTCAGCAGGCTTTTCGACATGGTCGTCTTCGAGGTGGGTCCCACCGTCCGCCAATTTAAAAAAAAAAGATTTCAAACCCCGCCCTGGCTTTTTCGCGCCAGCAAGGGCCCTCACGCGACCTCGCAGCAGCGCACTTTTTCTCAGCAGCAGCGAGTGGGCGGGGATCCCTGACGCATAACTCAGCGGCGACCGCCCCACCTCGCGCCCTGCCCGGTCCAGATATTGGATATTGGAGCGAGTGCTCGGCGCCCAGAGTAGAAGAATCCCCAATTACAGATCGACGCTCCACGACGGCCTCACCAGCTGCGACGGCCGCACCCGACGACGCCCGGACCGACCGTCTGCAGGCAGGCAGCCTCTTCTGTTCGATCAGCTCGCCCGATCGCCGGGCATCCAAGCATTCGGATCAGCAGCCACCCCTGCGCCGACCGGTACATCGGCATTCCGTGTCAGTGACGCAGGAGGAGGACCGTGTTTCGACAACTCGCGCGCCCTCCACACCCCGACAACATCGTCCCCCACCTCCTTAACACGTCTCTGACGACGGCCTTGCTGCGGAGGAAGGAATTGCTCCTCGCCGACAATGCTCGCCCACCGCCGAGACCCCATCGACCAACGGCCCTTGCCGGTCGACGTCTCGTGCGCGACCACATTAACCCCCGCCGCGCTCAGCCGCAGCAGCACCTACGACTACAGGCCGCTTGTGCCTGAGGTGCCTTGCCTGTCATTCTTCCCTTGCGCCTCCAACTAAACCATTTCTTGCATAGCGGCCGTCGCGACTCCTGGCGAAAAGAGTCCCGCACAAGATCCTGACCCGTTCCCGCACGCCGTCTCCGACACCTCTACCACCCTCAGTCCTGGCCTGGGCTTCAGACTCGTTGTTTCGCCCCTCCACCACCTCCGCCAGTGCGCGCTTCGAACGCCCCCGGCAGCCCCAGCAGCCGATCCTCAGCCCGTTACCTTCCCCGCCAAAACCCGCCATCAGGCCCATTTTGAAGCTCTCCCCGACGTTGAAGGGCTCCACGCCGGCCGTCGCGTACCCGCTTTCCCCCGTCTCGCCTACGGGCACCTCGCCACCAAGGAGGAGGCCCGCGTCGGCGGGCCCACCAACAGGGAAGAGCCTTACCTTCGACCACCAGCTCGAACGCGTCTGCTTGTTCAACTCCGAGGATGACCCGAGCGAGGTCGGAAGGGGGTGCAGGTCTGGCGCGTCCTTGCGCGTCGTCATGGACCCTGGGATGTGTCCGGAGAAGGTGGGATAATTTTCCTTGCTTATTTTTATTTTCCTCTAAGAGCGAAGCATTAACGTGATTACGCGTATACAGAGAAGATCCTCGGCGGACCCCGCGGCCCCGCGGCACGGAGCCTCCCGCTGGACGCTCCGCCCCGTCAACCGCGGGCCCTGCTCGAACGCCCTGTCCGCCGGCTGCCCCGTATCGCTCGACACGGTCGTCATGGACGAGGCCACGCTGTCCTCCCGCCACCAACACCCACCGCGACTGACGGGCCGCGTCCTCGTCCGGAATTGGAGCTTCGAGAAGCAGGTGACGGTCCGATGCACCTTCGACTCTTGGCGGACGCACGTGGACGTGAAGGCGTCCTTCGAGGTCACGGTGGCGCCTTCGTGCGATGGCGTGGCCGGCGTGGACCGCTTCGTGTTCCACGTCGACACGCCAGGGTCGGCGAAGGGGGATGAAGGCGCGGCCGTCAGGTGCGAGCTGGCGATGGCGGTGAAGTGCGTGATGGCGGGCGCGGAGCATTGGGACAACAACGGGGGAGCGGATCACGTATTCTCGCTCGCGGCGTCCGCCAGGGTGCCGGCGCCGCGGAGGAGGAAGGTGGTCGGGCCCAGCGGCCCCAGCATCGGTGGGGAGAGCTGGGTGGAGGCCCTGCGGCGGCCAGACAGCCCGCCGAAATCGGCGCCGCCGAGGCTGGAGCAGGTTCGCGACCGCGCGGTGTGGCGGGATCGGCCGGCCTCCTCCTCCTCGGGGGCGGCGGGCCCGGCGGTGACCCTGAGTGGGCCGCTTCCGCTCTCGACGCTGAACCAGCCCGAGAGCGTCACGGGCCCCATCATGTGGGGCGGCGGCTGCGGTGCGGAGGACTACTTCTCCCTCGGCGGCGGGCCCGACCCGTATTGGCGGCCGTCCGGCGGTATGATGGCGGGTCCGACGCCGTGTCCCGTGTCGGTCATGTCAGTCATGTCTGCGGGTTACAACGCGCCTACTCCCAGCGTGCTGGCGAGGACCGGCGATGCGGGTGGGCTCTCGGCGACGAGGGTTGAGAAGGATGTGGGGGGCGGGTTGGGGACGCGCGGCAGGGGACTGGTGAGGATTACGAGACGCGCTGGTGGTGGGCTGACGTCACCGATAGGGGATGACGGCGGCTTCAGTGGTGATGAGGTCGTTGCGGACGGCGGTGCTGGGCAGGAGGCGGACGTTGGGCTGGGGCTCATGGTTTGGCGCCGAGGTAGTGCACGGACATTTGTATGTGGGAGGCATGAGTAGAGAGTGCCTTTTTTTTAATATTTGCAGGCGAAGGACTTTTCGGTTAGAGATGCATCCTTTCCTACTTTCGTTGGATTTTTTTTCGCTCCACTTCTTGTACTCGTGTGAACTCCGAGAACATTGTCGCCCATGATTACTGATTTTTCCCTTTTTCCAAGTATACATATTTGCCTGTCGTGTATTTATTCGCTGTTGTCGGTCATAATTTCACTTCTTTCTCACCTTCTTCGCCTAGCCTAACTCACTTCACTGTTTTCTGACATTCCTATTGAGAAGAAGGGTACACTCACTTCAATCTCCTTTTTTCATTTCATCCTCACTTCACACACCGTCACGGTGGCAATAATAAAGGACGCTTCATCTTAAGGTTTTGGAGGATGACACGCATCCTTTTCATTTGAAGGGTTCGGCTCACTTAGCATATCATCCCGCAAACTTATTGCAGACATAATAAGTGTGTGCCTAAGTGTGTGCCTTTAGCAGTGCAGTCAGCGTCATTTAACAGACTTCCGCTCCGTTCAAATACTTTGGTGTACCATTTTGAACGTCGATTAGGACTTCCTTTATTTCACACAATATATACACGTATTTTAAACAAACGAAATCAGTCTAAACACATAGCAGCTACAAAGGCACTGGGGGTAATTCAGACACGTCAAAATGCGTGTACGCGGGGAAACGATACACATTGGTGAAGACACAAGCACCTTGAGGAGATCTAACAGGTAAACTGACATATGGGCGGACTTTATGAGCACGTCCAGTGGTAGTAACGTGGCGTGGGAGACACGAGAGAAAGGAGAATTAATGACAAACCGAACGGAAATCCTAACAGTGAACGTAGCAAAACGTAAAAGTACGGGACGTTCAAGCTGACCGATAAAAGATTAATTGTCTTAAGGGAACTCACAAGAAGGGCCGGGATGTGCGCTCCACTGTACAAGGAATTGGAGAAGTAATGCCGGCGTTTGAAACAACATTATAAAGCACATCCAAGTGCGACTCACGGAAGGAGCAACAAAAGCCCAAAGAAGGACAACAGAAAAGGCCTAGCAAGATATCGGAAAGTTCGAATATTGAATGTACAAAGCGCGAAACCATCGAGCCAAAAAAAACAACAATTAACAATCTAGAAAAGGGGTGAGGGCGAACTCGCGTAAAGTCTATATGTCACATCCCACAAAACACACAAAACTCCAAGGCTCCTTCCGGAGTTCGTGATCCGCTCTAGAATCCACGCACGTGACCTTCAGCGAGCAGGTGCCGGTGCAACAGGTCGAGCTTAACAAAGCGGTGGCTGCAGGTCGCGCAACCGAACGGCCTCGTCTTATCATGCATCTGAAATCGGCACGCACAAAAAAAAGGGGTGGATCAGCAACGTTGTACTCTCGATAACTACCAACCAG